>JAJPUD010035452.1:0-10311 GCA_023553655.1 Myrmecobius fasciatus | reverse complement strand
AAGTGAATGTGATGAGTGATGAACAGTAAGATCAGTTGACTGAAATGTATTGCATCCAGTCAGTAGTAACATACAGTTTAGTATTTAATTCTCTCCTGTCTTCTATTGCTCTCAGTGTGCCACTTCTCCCTTTCCTTGTACATTAGTTTTACTTTCCCAAGTAGTTCTGACATTTCCTTCACAAAGAAGGAACATACTTTTTTATACTTATTATTATTTATATAATAATTTATTATTTTTATTATAAATAACACATACTATTATTTAAAAATATTTTATACATTTTATATTTTTCCACATCGTCAATACCAATGGTTGGCTTCTAAAATAGGTCTTTACTAGGTCTTTTTCAATCTTTGTATGATCAGCAATAATTATTTTTTCTGGTGAAGAAATACCCCTGCATAGCACCAGATACAGGAAAATATATAATTAATACAATTTTAATTGTGCTTTAATTAAATACATTAATTTCAAACAGAGGGAAAAATGTGGTGGTTGTGCCTCTTCAGAATAAATATGATTCTTTTTAAGTATTGAAACTGATTTTGATCTAAATGGCTTTTTTTCCCCTTTAAATCTGCATTCATTTAATTTGACACCATTAAATTAAATTCATAATGCTACCTCTGCACATGTTCCAGAATCCACTGAAATGAATTTTTAAAAGAATAAATAGGTTTTTTTTGGTCAAATTTAATGCCTTTGAGTGGATTCATGAACTACTCATTTCTTAGCATCTTAAAACCTGTAATGGAAGGGAGCACAGAAACACTGTAGTCTATCAAATAATTCTTTTCAGAAATATATTTCTCCCCAGCAGCTTCCCCGTATTTGAGCCATATATTTTTTTTGCCTTTACTGAAGTTGCTTTCTGCTTCTGGGATGCCCTCTTCCTCCTCCATCTTCTGTGTTCTTAGTCAACCTTAGAAGCCTAACTTCTTTAATTTGAAAGAAACCTTTAAGGAAGAAATATGGTAGAGTGGAAAGAACAATGGCTTTAAAACTAGAGGTATTGGGCTCAGTTCTTAACAGCTGATGTGTTTCCCTGGTGACCTTGAGAAAATGACTAAGCATTTACAAGTCTTCAACTATTTGTTAGATTACTTCCTTTGCTACTCCATAATGATTTCCCACATCTCTTTCAGATTTCACCCAGAAAGTACTCTGTACCTCTCATGAACTTGCACGTTACTTTGTATTATAGTTATTTTAAGCATCATTTCATGGGGCATCTGGTCAGCTCATATTGCAATGCTCAGGAGAAGTATTAAAAAAGGTTCCCCATGAAAATAGTTAATAGTATACTCACCAATCTGTTACAGAAGATGCAGAGAGAAATAAGACTTTCACAATCAAACCAACATGTAATTTAATACTCTGCGAGTTTAATTCAAAAAAGGGCATATAGAGAAAATATGCTGAAAAGTGTTCAGAAATAAAAACAAATGAGACCAAAGGCTTGTGAGAGCCTCTTGCCTATCAGGAATACTTTCTTTGAAAAGAGTCAGGAGATGTTCAACCTAATGAGCCCCAAATAACCTCAGCCATTGTAAGAGACTATTCAAAAAAATGACAAGAAGTGACTGGTTATCTATGCAGTTGTTTTTGACATTCATTTTTGTAAGGCTTTGTGTTCCAAATTCTTCTGCCAGCCTTTATCTCTCTCCTCCCCAAGATAGCAAGCAATCTGATATGCTATCCTTTTTTTTTTTAAATTTATTTTCATATTTTAGGAGTCATTTTTGAAGCAGTTGTTTGAACATAGATCATTGAAATGCTAAAGCAAAAAAAATTAAAATTTTGCAATAAAATTATGCAACTGAAACAATCCCAAACTTACTACTTAAAACAAATTTGTGATAACAAAAAATGAGAGTTGAATGGAAAAACAGACATCAACACGTTCCTGAAGGAACTTCTCCAGTGCCTTGATGAGGATACCAACAGCCTAGAAATCCTTTTACTATGCAAACTCCGGAGTTTTTTTTTTTAAGTGTAACAGACCAGTAAAAAGCAATATTTATTTAGAAAATAAACTTGTTTGTAAATCTCCCAAGGAAGTTGGAAAACTGTTAACTTGTAAATTCCTTGAGGGCAGGGACTGTGTTTTACTGCTTTTTGTATGGAGCAGTTACTCCATATTGTAGATACTTAGCAATTATTTGTTGATTGATTGATTGAAAATTTGAACAAGAGAAAGAAAAAAAAGCACATTTAATGAATGCTTATGTTTCAGAGGCTGTGCTAAGCACTTTATAAATATTTGATCCTCCCAATAAACCTGTGAAGTTGCTATTATCACTTCTATTTCTACAATTAATTAAACTAAAGCAGAGTTCATGACTTACCTAGAGTAAATCATAGGAAGTATCTGAGGCTAGATTTAAACTGAGATCTTTTGTCTCCAGATTCCAAATTCTAGCCAATGAACCACCTCTCTACCCCTTTAGGAAAAGGATGGACTGGCTTACTTTGGGCAAACTGTTCAGTTCTTTCCATGAGCCCTGCTTCTCCCAGAAACAAAGGTTTAACTTTTATTATCCCAGTCTGATTTTGGTGACTTCATGTCATGACTGACTGATTGAACAGACTCTCTGGAAAATTTAAGTTGAGGGTCAGTCATCCACAGAACAGTGATGAGACACACAGTCGACAGCATTGATTTACCTACAAAATATTCTGCAGGAGAGTGGTAAAAGGAAATAACATAAAATGTCTGATTAGAAAAGGAGATGCACCTGTCAAGAAAAGAGAGAGAAGGGGAGCCTGTTGATAGCCGGGCTGAAGTACTCCATTGTTATCCACAGGCTGTGAAAAGCTCTGCAGAAAGATCTCCAGACCAGTGCAGAATCTTTAGGTGAAGACTTGGAAAAGATGCATCTGGGATGCTCAGGCAACAGGAGCTGTATCACTGGGAGGAGGACCCACCGGATGAAATCACAAGCCTGTTGAAATGATCAAAGTCTTTATTTGGGCATTTAATATCTCCTAGTAGACTCCTAGTATGCTTCCTGGGAGCCAGCCTTGATCATTTCTTAATGTTTTCCTCCTTCTTCCCCCCTTCAGGTTCTAGAAGAGTAGTTTGCATATTCTTGAGTTTTTGTCAATATTTTATTGAATTTAATGCTATGAATTTCAAAACGAAATGTATTTGATAAGATACATGGTTATATTGCATATACAATATCCCTAATTCCTTCCTAATGGTGTGAATAACCAAAAATTATATAACACTCATCTGAGTTTAACTTTGTCTATGGTTACTGAGCCCATTCCTCATAAGTACTGTCACAAATGATTCATTTCATTGTGCCTTATCCAGATGAAAGCAACTACAAAGAATCCAATGATTCAAGCACTTGAATATATATTAAACTACCATACATATATAGTATATTGAATATATATTAAGCTATTATATGCATATTATATACTAAAACTAAGCTATGCAAATACCTGGAAGAAAGTAAATTCTTTGTGTCCCTCAATCATATTAGACACAAAGCCCAAAGAATACATATGAGAATGTGTTACCTACTAATCTTTCCTAACCTGAAGTCAATGTTTCATTAGTTGAATTCATTATGCATTATGGGTTGATTTGAATTCTACAGAAGATCTACAATAATAAACATGACAAATAAAATGACAGAGTCAAAATTCATTCATTTCATTTCAGAAGTAAAGGCTTATTAACAACTATTAAGGGTATGACTTACATAAAATAGAAAACCCTGTATCATCTTTCCAGGTTTATAGAAGAATTCAAATCATAGAAGGCTTAGATGACAATCAAATTTAAACAATAATTGGCAGCCACAAAAATAAAAATGAGAGATTTTGATTAGGTTTGAGTTTTAGTTATTCTGCCATATTCTCCCTTAATTAGGGAGAATCTTTTGTATTGTTCATATTTTTCTGTGTATAAGATAAAGTACATTTTTGCTTGTAAATAATTTTGGCTTAATTGATTTTTAAATTGACTAATATAACAAGATAGAACACCAATCAATGACATGTTTGCTCATATGCCATATTCTGTAAAAGCGTATCTACTTTTCAACAGCATTGTTTAGTGGGCTATGAATTACAAAGCCCAACAGAATTCTACTGATTTTAATCATTTGGCAGTTATGTACAAAGACAGTGCTAATAAACACTCCCAGGTTATTTTTCATTTATGTGGGTAAGTGAAACATGCATTTTTCATTTCAATGTATAATGTTTATTTTGCAGTTACTATAGCTAGCTATATTCCAGTCTAAATATTGGATTTGAGGCAAATCATGAAAGAAAATTAATGCATAATGTGAAAGAAAAGAAAATAGTTATAGGCCTTATAAGAAGTGATCACAGCCATTTCTTGAAAGCTGACACTGATTTTTTTTAATATCTGAAGGAAGAAATAATAAATAAAATGAAGTTTTTAATACTTTGTTAATCTTTATCTTTAAAAAAAAATCCCTTGATTTTGCCACCTTACTACTTATATGACTTCTAGCAAACTATTTAATTCTTCTGGCTTCAGTTGTTCAATAATAAAATGAGAGAGTAGAACTAGATAATATCTGACTCCTACTGTTCCTATTATAAATACCAATAGGAAAATGCTCCCCCCCATCCCTTCAGAATGTAAGCTTCTGATGATAGGACTTATTTTATAATTTTATCCTTATACTATCAGCACCTAGCACAGAGACTTGGTCCATTAAGTCTTCAATAAAAGCTAATTAAATTAGTTGGAAGTGAGCCTTAAAAATATTGTTGACTTTCAAGCTACTCACGTAACACCCCCTCCCCAGTCTTTTGCTTGATAATAAAGTACATTGTATATAAGATATATGTAGAATGCCATCTCCTCCAAATATTAGAATATTAGAATAACTAGAATCTAGTCTAACCATCATCAGATACACAATGTCTATGGAAAAGGTACCAACTATCTCCACCAGCTGCTGACCAACTCGCAAACCAGGTAAGAATAAAAAAAGTCCTCTATATCACCGAGGGGGAGGGACCCTTCCAAATTGGTAATATTACAAATTAATTTTAGAGATTGAATGTATTGAATTTCATATTATTTGATTTAGTTCAATATCTCACCCTGACAAGATTTTTTTTTTTTAATATTGCCTATTTCACTTAGTGTTTTACTTAGCCCTTAAAGTTTTGTGTCATTGGCCAGTTTGATACACGTAGCATGTGCCTTTATCCATATAATTGACAAAAATGGTAAAGAGAAAAACCCATGTTCAGATCTCAGGCTTACCACTGGAGATCTAACTTGTCACTGAATCACTAATGACTACTATCTGGGTACAATGCTCAACCAGACTTGAATCTTCTTCATTATAGTATTTTTTATGCCCCATTTCTCCATCATTTTCACAAGATTAGATGAAAAGCATTGCCAAATGCTTTGCATAAATGTAGTCAAACTGACGTAGAGAAGTAGTACTACTGCTCCCTCATCTACCTCTAAAATAGCTGTCAAAAAAAGGCAAGATGTTTCCTATCATGTGGATTCTCTCTCATTATTATTATTATTTTTGGTTTCCTTTTTTATTACAGCTTTTTATTTTGAAAACATATGCATGGATAATTTTTTAACACTGACCCTTGCAAAGCCTTGTGTTCCAAATTTTCCCCCCTTTTCCCCATCTCCTCCCCTAGATAGCAAGTAATCTGTGTTAAACATGTGCAATTCTTCTATACATATTTATACAATTATCTTGCTGCACAAGAAAAATCAGATCAAAAAGGGAAAAAAGTGAGAAAGAAAACAAAATGAAAGCAAACAACAAAAAGTTAAAATACTATGTTGTGGTCCACACTCAGTTCCCGCAGGCCTCTCTTTCTAGGTGTAGATGGCTTTCTTCATCACAAGACCATGGTAGATTCTTAATGTAACTAACCATGCTGGTTCTTTGTGATCTCTATTTTTAAACATTTTATTTTAATTTAATTTTAATCATTATTAATTAAATATACATATTTAAAATAAAATAAGAATTATTAAAATAATCATTAATAATTAAAATTTAATTTAATAATTTTAACCATTCCTTTAAAAACACATTCTAGAATTGTCTCAGAAGTCAGTGTCAACTAAATGATTTATATTTTTTATTTAATGAAAACCAGGATAATCTCATGGTAGCTCTCCCATCCTCTATAAGAAGACTTGGGTTAGTTCCAAACTGATTATGTGACATTGGGCATGTCACCTAAATTAAAGTATCCTGGTTAATTCCCTCACCTTAAGATACAGTGAAGGTGCTGACTGTCATTGGTAAAGGAAATTTCCTTAACTGGAAATGAAATTACCAGCACGCTCCCTGTCCTTTGCTTTCCACTGTTCCCCGTTTTTAATAAAAAATAATATTGACTACTCAGCTTCTTCTGCTTGCAGCTCAGGCACATCATGTATCAGCCCTCTGTGATGCTCTTAAAGAGTCTTGGGGATGTTTAGGCTCTCTCACAAATGGCTCTAATTGACATTTTCTCAATTGTTGGGGATAGTCCTTTGCTCTCCAGTTTCATTTAGTCATTAACAATTTAATGAATTTTTATAAAGTAACATTTACTTCAGAAGTACATTAAAAATACATGAATATCTGATTCCTTCAACACATCATGTCTAACTACTGCCAGCCCCTAATAAAAAACTTTAGTTTCTGGGGAGAAGGAAATCAGGGTCTCGGCTTATTCCAAGCCAAGACCCCATTTGGGAACTCCAGCATTCTCCCTTCTCCAGCAGCATCCATATGAATAAAGTTCCTGGGCTCCAGTGGGGATTGCTACCAGTACCTGAAACTGAAAAGGAAAAAAGAAACAAAATTGAAACAAACTTCCCAGACCTATTTCTTGGAGCCAGGGTGAAAATGGAGGTGGGGAGATATCCCATTTCTGGTTCAATTCATGGCACCTGCCCTGATGGTGGATCTTTTGTGATCATGACTCTTTTCAGCAACAAGAAAGAAGCTGAAACTGTTCTAGTTTCCCAGTTTTATAGATGCAGCCTTTTCTGGCAGCACAGAATTCAAAAGAGGCTACCCCCAGTCTATGGAAGCAGAAGACCTCCATGATTTGGGCTTGCTTGAAGGTCCCAAGGACCCATTATTGAAGGAGTTCTGCTATAATTGTTGTATCCTCTGTAAACTGTTAACTCCATAAGAATTAGCAGAATGTATGTATGAAACTGGTAACTGGTGGGTTTTTTGTCTGCTATATTGCTCTATTTGACAAAATAATTAAGGTTTGTAAAATAATTTCTTGGGGGTTTGATTGATATGGCACTAAATAAGTAGATTAATTTAGGTAGTATTGTCATTTTTACTATATTCACGCAGCCTACCCATGAGCACTTGATATTTTTCAGAGAGATTAGATCTGACTTTATTTGTGTGGAGAGTGTTCTGTAGTTTTGCTCATATAGTTCCTGACTTTCCCTTGGCACATAGATTCCCAAATATTTTATACTATCAACAATTATTTTGAATGGAGTTTCTTTTTGTATCTCTTGCTGCTGAACTTTGTTGGTAATATATAAAAATGCTGCTGATTTACGTGGATTTATTTTGAATCCTGCAACTTTGCTAAAGTTGTGAATTGTTTCTAATAGTTTTTTTAGTTGTCTCTAGGATTCTCTGTCATCTGCAAAGAGTGATAATTTGGTTTCCTCATGACCTACTCTAATTCCTTTAATCTCTTTTTCTTCTCTTATTGCCCAAGCTAACATTTCTAATACAATATTAAATGATAATGGTGATGGTGGGCAACCTTATTTCATCCCTGATCTTATTGGGAATGGTTCTAGTTTGTCCCCTTACATATCATGCTTGCTAATGGTTTTAAATAGATGCTACTGATCATTTTAAGGAAAAGCCCATTTATTCCTATACTCTCTAGTGTTTTTAATAGGAATGGGTGTTGGATTTTGTCGAATGCTTTTTCATCTATTGAGATAATCCTATGATTTTTGTTAGTTTGGTTATTGATATAGTTGATTAAGCTATTGGTATTCCTAATATTGAATCAGACCTGCATTTCTGGTATAAATCCTACTTGGTCAGCATGTATTATCCTGGGGATGACTTTCTTTAATCTCTTTGTTAATATTTTATTTAAGATTTTTTCATCAATATTCATTAGAGAATTTGGTCTATAATTTTCTTTCTCTGTTTTGATCCTACCTTGTTTAGATATCAGCACCATGTATGTGTCATAAAAAGAATTTGGTAGGATTCCTTCTTTCCCTGTTTTTCCAAAAAGTTTGCATAATATTGGAATTAATTATTCTTTAAATGTTTAGTAGAATTCACATGTAAATCCATTTGGCTCTGGAGACTTTTTCTTAGGGAGTTAATAGCCTTTTCTGTTTCTTTTTCTAAAATGGGACTATTTAAGTAATTTATTTCTTCTGTTAATTTGGACAATCTATATTTTTGTATTTATCCGTTTCACTTAGATTATCAGAATTATTGGCATATAGTCAGGCAAATTTACTCCTAATTATTGCTCTCATTTCCTCCTCATTAGTGGAAAGCTCTCCTTTTTCATTTTTGAGACTTAACAATTTGTTTTTCTTCTTTCCTTTTTCTAATCAAATTAACTAAATGTTTATCTATTTTGTTGTTTTTTCTAAAACCTGCTGTTACTTTTGTTGATTAATTCAATAGTTTTCTTACTTTGAATTTTATTAATCTCCCCATTTTTTCTTTACTTTGAAAAAATATTCTTGATTTCTGAGATATCATTTCTTTGTAATCTATAAGTCATTGACTATTTTTTTTATTCCTGAAGCATATTTCTATCATATGGAAACACTTTCCCCTCATGCCCACCTTTGCATTGCAATTATCAAATATGAAAGTTTATTTAGCCAAATTTGGTACATATGTATTATACCTGCTACTGCTATTGGAAGGTTAATAGATGACTTGAGCTCAGAATTTTTTACCAGCACTAGGGCTAAAGCTGATAGTCTGTCTATACTAAATGTAGTATCACATATGATGAGCCATCTGGTGTGGACATCCACTAAGATATCTAAGGTGGAAACAGAATGGGTTTATATTTAAAAAGATTTTATATGTGTAACCCTTATCAGATTGTTTTCTGTCTTGAGGAGAAAGGGTAAAAGAAGGAAGGAGAAAAATTTGGAACACAAAATATTACAAAAGTGAATATTGAAAACTATCTTTACATGCATTTCAAAAAATAAATACTATTGGGAAATGGAGCAGGTTAAAGTTTCTCAATCAGTAATGAAATTGAAGGGGTAGATAGGAGGCTCAGTGGATAGAACACCAGCCCTGAAGTCAGGAGGACCTGAGTTCAAATCTGCTCTCAGACACTTAACACTTCCCAGCTGTGTGACTGTGGGCAAGTCACTTAACCCCAATTGCCTCAGCAAAAAAAAAAAAAAAAGGGAATTGGGCCCATATGTGCCTGCTGACCTTCAAGCCTGGGAAAAATAGAGACACCTAATGCTAAAAAAAAAAAAAAAAGTTGATTTTATTTGGGAAGGTCAATTTCCAAACAGATTTTCTCTATCTCTGTATACTTTGTGATAGATGGTGGTCTATAATTTATAGTAGTTTCCAGTTCTCTTTTTCTAAATACTTACACTGAGGACTTTAACATGAGCTGCCTAAAATTTCCATGAAATGATGTTTTTCTTTTTTTTCTTGCCTTTGGGTACAAACTAAAACTAACTTTTGCAGCTTCTTTGGTTGCTTCTAAAAGGTGGCAACTGTTCTGTTATCACTTACTTTTATCTGCTTGTTTTTGTTATGACAGTGACAATACTTACATGATTCATTTTCCAGCAGGATGCCTACTAACTGGACATTGGACCACAGAGATCATGTTTCAGGCACAAGGGGACAAATTAACATTATGGGTGATCTACAATCTGGATAATTCATAGCCTTCTTTCTGCCACTGCAAAAACATAGCAGGTGACCACAAATGATTAGGGGTCATTTAAAAATTTTACAGGCTCCTTGTGAGGAAAATGATTTTCAGTCCTTAAAGCACTAGATAAATGTGAGTTATTATTGTTTGCAATTCATAAGTCTTGAATTTCACTCCAGGGGGTAAAGCTTAGTCAATACTCTACCTTATGGCAGGAAGCAGATCAAAGTTATCATTTGTTATTCCTTGTAGGTTCAAATGTAGAGAAGCAGTTTCCATTTCTAGCCAAAATGTCTGCTTGGAAACTGTCATAATGTGAACCATTATAAGCCAGATCTTGTTCTTTCATAATAAAAATTCTATAATTAAGAGTGTGCTTCTGATGAA
>JAJPUD010035451.1:0-10311 GCA_023553655.1 Myrmecobius fasciatus | reverse complement strand
ATCTATCTATCTATCTATCTATCTATCTATCTATCTATCTATCTATCTATCCTGTCCATCTCCTTTTCTCCCCCCTCTCTTTCTCTGTGTGTCTGTATGCCTGTGTCTGTCTATCCATCTATTTACTTATAATATCTATCTTTCAAATATATCTATCTCCTACTATAATGTCATATCATACCATTTATCTCTTAGCTGTGTGATCTTTGGCAGATCACTTAATCTTGGACCTCATTTTCCTCAACTATAAATGAAGACGTTAGACTGTATGAAGTTTAAGGTCTTTTTCATTTCTAAATATATGACTTTAAGACCTGTGTGACTTTAGGGCAAATTGATTAATTTACATAGACCTCAGTTTTCTCATCTGTAAAATGAGAAGATTGGACAAGATGATCTTCCCCAGTCCCTTACAGATCTGGATCTCTGATCTAACTGTAAAGACCATTCTGGATTTGGAGGCAGAAAGCCCCACTACTATTAGCTCTATGATTCTGGACAAGTATATTGACTATTTTGAACCTCATTTTCCTCATGTATAAATGGGAATAATAAAAGCATCTCCTTTTTAGGATTACTGTGAGGACCCAATAAAACAGAAAATATACAGCACTACATAAATGTCAGCCATTATTAGTGTTATTGATAACTTGTGTGATTTTGGAGAAATCATTCACTTCTTGGCACCTCCATTTCCATATCAGTAAAAGGAGGAGTGAGACAAAAGACCTCTCAAGTTCCCATTAGTTCCAAATCTTAGTTTTGGAATGACTAGTAAAGATGACCAGCAAATTAAAAGGAGGAGTCACAGAAGATTAGGGCAGTGGGAGGGGGCCAAATGGAAGAGGTCATAGGATCATCAATCTAGGGATGGAAGGTACCTCAGAGACCATCAGATCCAGCCCCCCTCACTTTACAGATGAAAAAACTGAGGCTAAAGGAAGTCAAGTGACTCATTCAAAGTCAACCACATAGAATCAGATGTGAAAACTGAACCTAAGGCTTCTAACTCCAAAGTTAGGGGTCTTTCCATTGTTTTCTGATGCCCAGATATCCCCTATCCTTCTAGCTTTCTGACTCATGAACTCATTATGGTAAATAGTGCTGTGGGGCCTCCATGTGGGGCTGGCTTTATGGATGGACTGAAACCTGTGTGGCTATGACTTGAGGAGAAGGGGAAGATCATCTATCCATAAACTCTCCTTCTTAGCCATGTGTCTAAATAAAATTTCATAATTAGAGTTTCATTCCACAATTTTTCCCCCTTTTTTTTTCATTCCATAATTTAAGGCTAATATGTTAATATGTATATATCCCTGGGAGGGGCAAAAAGCTTCACATCAACCCTCATTAGTCATTTCTACTTCAATGTGAACACATTTAGCAGGTTTCTTCTTCTTTTCTCTTCTTCCTCCTCCTCCTCCTCCTTCTCCTCTTCTTCCTTCTCCTTTTCCTTTTTCTCCTTCTCTTTCTTCTTTTCTTCTTTCTTCTTCTCTTCTTCTTCCTCCTTCTTCTTTTCCTCTTCCTTCTCTTCTTCCTCCTCCTCCTTCTCTTCCTCCTCTTCTTCCTCTTGCTTCTCCTCTTTTCTCCTTTTGTGTCATGATCATTTCCCCTTATAATTGTACCACCGGCGTGCATAAAGCATGCCTATGAATAATGCCCTTTCTTGTAACAAGTAAATTCACTCAAGCAAAACAAATCCACATGTTGAGCATGTCTAAAGATATTTTTCAGTTTCTTTCCAGAGAACATGTTTTGATAGGAGAGCTAGCAAGGAGAGGCCATGAGGACTGTGAACTTTTGAGGGGAGATATATATTTATTGAGGGGCAATCCTGAATAAGGGCAAATGACTCCACAAAATTTCACTACCTTCATAATTTTATGTGAGTAGTTGAAGGCTATGAAATGGCCCCAAGCAGAGAGATCGATCAGAAATATTTATGTCAAGAAAGGACCCTAGAGTCTTGCCAGATGATCTTCAGAATCTTCCTAAGAAATGTCAAATGGAAGCAATTCAGTTTCCTAGAATGGCACTAGTAGACTGTCCAGGTTTCATAGGCATATAACAACGAGGTCAGCACAACAGCTCTATAGACCTACAATTTGGTAATCAGCTTAATACCGATTTGCTCCCACTCTTTTCTTCGAAGCTCAAACACTGAGCTAGCTCTGGCAATTTGTATGTCAACCTTGGAAAGTATACTGCTAAGGTAAGGTAGTCTTTTTTTTTTTTTTTTTTTTTTTTTTGAGCTAAATTTCCAAGCATTCAAACTCTATTACAGGGATTGCAATTCTGATGGGCTGGCCATCAGAGTGTCAAATATATGTTTGTTAAAAGACTATTTTATGGAGGATTCACACAAGGCAAGCACTTACACAGTGGTCAGAAGAAGTGATATAAGGACACTCTTAAAGTCTCTCTGAAGAACTTTAAAATTGATTGCATGACATGGGGAACATTAGCAAAGGATCACCCAGCATGGTATACCTGTATCAAAGAAAGTGCTACACTCTATGAATAAAGCTGAATTTTAATAGCTCAAAAGAAATGTGAAGTGCACAAATTGGTCTGATCAGATGCAGTTGGACATGTACCTTCATGTCATTTTGGGCCCCTTCCAGAATGAAGGACAACAATCTTGAATCTTGACCTTGAACTCTGAGAAGGATCAGAACAGTAGGCATGGTATTTGGAAGACCTGAATTCAAATCTTCTCTCAAACAGCTACTAGCTATGTGACTCAGGACAAGTTGCTTGATCTGTCTCCCTTAGTTTACTCATCTATAAAATGGGATAATAATAATAATAATAACACCTCCCTCCTAGAATTGTTGCAAGGATCAAATAAGCTAACATATGTAAAGTGCTTTGTCAACCTTAACGCGCTATATAAATATTAGTTTTTATTGTGAAGTTATTGCCAAGTTTGGTGACTCCTAGAACTTCTGATGAGCTCACTTTGCATGGAACCTACATCATGTATATGCATCAGCTGTTACTATGGAATCAAAATTATGAATGGTAAATCAAAATATGGGGCAGTGGAGAGTTGATATAGAGTAAATGAAGTAGATTGGCTGCTCCAACAGTGGCTTGCACATAAGAAGCAGTGTTAAGATTTGAAGGATTGCTCTAAATGACTTCTGAGTTTTCTCCCAGCTCTAATTTCATGATCCTAGGATCCCACATTGGAAGTTTGACTGTTCCTGTGACATTAGCTCATATATTCAGTCACATCAATGAGACAACATGCAGGCATCAGCACTTTGCTGGAGAAGATGAAAAATATTTGTTGCTCATAAATACTTATGAAGAAATTAGTTTTTTGCCTCACTTAAGAGTTTGTTAACATGAATAACATTTTACCAAAGATATAGATTTACAAACAGGGCTTGTCAAGAGCTGTAATTAGGGGAGGTGCAAGGCAAAGAGCCTTGTAGCCTTCTTCCCCCTTCCTTCCCCCCACCTTTCTGTTAGCCAGTTAGAATGCAAGAAATCTCAGTAATTAAAACGTACTCCTTTGTGGTAAGACAAAGATTCAGAAATGGCCTGTTAGAATTGCAAATTTGTTGGGAGTTGGGGAGAGGTATATCAATTCAATCCATTAGCATGGCTGAATTAATCAGATTGTCTTAGAATCCCATAGAAGGTGACTTCCTTGATTTTCAGTTTCATAAGCAGCCATCTCTTTCTATTCTTCTTTCTACAGGGAAATGTACACGTTTGTGAATACATATCAAATTCCTAATAGAAGGACAGGGAAAGACTGTGATTTCAGGAAACGCTCCAATAATTCAATTCTTACCTTGTCTTAGTCACTGAGTGGGTGTTGCCTCAGTCAAACTGAGACCTGTTAAGACCTTAGCTTAAAAGGCCAAGGTCTTCCAGTGCATCAAGGACTATCTCCAGTCATCCTGCTCTGTATCTTGCCACTGGACCCAGATGTCTTTGGAGGAGAAATTGAGGCTGGTGACTTTGTACAGCCCTCCCACACAAATCCAATTCACTTGAATGTCATGGCAAATCACCTCCCTGATATCATAATTCTCTTCAAGAAACAAGGATGAACAACAATAACATGGTATCACTTTCCTGACGTCAAGCAACTACAACTACAATAGTCTTAAAGAGCTCTCTAGAGCTCTGTGAAATTACAACTTGCCTAGAGGTCAATGTAGCTAGCATGTGTCAGGAATTAAACACAAATCTTCCGGAATCCAGTGGCAGCTGTCTAGCCTCTAAGTTATGTTGCTCTTAATGAATAGTAACATAATGAATTAATCAATAAAATTGATCAACATTAATCATTTTTATTTATATAATAACATTTAATTAATAAAAAGGAAATTTTTAATTTAAAAATATGTTTCTTAAAGGCAGACTTACGCTTTTGTCTTAATATCTCTAGCTCTTAATAATACAGTGCCTGGCACATAATAAGCACTTAGTCAAAGAATGCTGATTGATTAATGATTGATTTTCTTGGACTTTGTGAGAAGGGGATGAAGGACAGGTGCATTTTGATACAGAATTGGGATTGTCAAGAGAGTGGAAGTTTGGACCAAAGGGCAGTAGAGAAGAGAGTAGGCTTTAGTTTTCTGCTGAGGGTAGCATCAGGGGACTGAGCACTTGGATGGAGGATTATGTTGGAGTATCTGTGTGTAATAGGTCTGATGAACAAGGCAAATATAATGAATGAGAAATTTATATGTGTGCATGTGTGGCTGGGGCGGAGTGTGGATTAGGGATTTAGGTCACTGAACTCTAAAGAAAAATTATATATATTTGACAGTTGGAAATAAGTTCTGTTTGCATATACAAGGATAATGTGTTTTTTTGTTTTTTTTTGCCAAGGCAATTGGGGTTAAGTGACTTGCCCAGGATCACACAGCTAGGAAGTATTAAGTGTCAAGATCACATTTGAACTCAGATCCTCCTGACTTCAGGGCTGGTGCTCTATCCACTGTAAAACCTAGCTGCCCCGATAATGTATTTTTTAAAAATAGGATCACTATTCAGAATTGGAGGGGACATGTGAGACATTTAGTCTGACTCCCTCATTTGACAGATGAGAAATTAAAACTCAGAGAGATTAAGTGTTTGACCAAAATCATGGAGATTATAAGTGGCAGAAACAGGAGTTGAACCCATTTCTTTTGCATCCAAATCCAGGACTCTCAAGGACAGGATGAGTCTTATCTAAAACCTGCATGTTACTCAATGCCTACTACTTAATAGTTGCTTAATAGATACTTTTTGAAATGATGGAAAACAATTGCATGTCTGCTATTTTCAGAGTGCCCATCTACCTCCACCCACCCAGGGAAGGAGGATCCCTTCTGCCCTGTTGACAGAATCCTGGCTTTCCTTCCAAAGACTTTTCAGCAGGAATGCCTGCCTAATTCTCCCCCAGGGACAAAGATTATTTTCCTGATTTTATCAAAGAGGAAAAATGGAGCAATTGAAAACTTAAGTAACAAGTTTGAACAATAAGTCAAGGGTAAAGTTTGCAATAATAGCAATAATAATAATAGCAAATAGCTTTATACATTTTTACATTTTTAATAGTAGTGGATAGATTTCTGTACTTGAAATCAGGAAAATTCCAAATCCCACCTCCTGATTCATTTAGCTGAGATCAAGAAAAACGAGAAACATAATAGAGACTAAAAAACAGAGAACCCATGCATTCACACTCATGGGGGAAGGTGGGGAAGAGAGAGATTCACAGTTCTTGTGACTTTACAGGTAAAACAATTCTTATAGAAAGGGTTCAATTGTTCAAACCTTTTGTAAATACTCTCAGTTCAGGATCAGTGACCAATTCCTTTTTAAAGAGGACCCTGATGTCATGGTCCTCTTCGAGAATCCAGGACAAAAAACAACCTCTGTGAATGAGAGTAGAAACTGTCCTACTGGGAACCCAACTGGAACTGACCAGTTGGGCAACACAGAACCTTTCTTTTCTTTCTTCTTTCCCTTCCCTTCCCTCTGCCCACACAGGGTATCATGTCCTTGCCTGTAGATACTCTGCCCAAAGGAATATACATTTTGATTGCTGAAACCTTGCAGGATATCTTGGGGTTTAGTGGCTAGATTTCTTTCTTTAAAATGATGAACAGGTGGATTTCAGAAAAACCTGGAAAAACTTGCACAAACTATTGAACAATCCATTAATGAACCCCCTAAGAAAAAAATCTCTAGGGCCAGATGGATTTACAAGTGAATTCTACCAAATATTTAAAGAACAATTAATTCCAATACAACATACACTATTTGGAAAGATAGGGAAAGGAGTTCTAACAAATTCATTTTATGACACAGATATGATGCTGATTCCTAAACTAGGAAGGGCCAAAACAGAAAGAAAATTATAAACCAATCTCTCTAATGTATATTGATGCAAAAATCTTAAAGACTTACATGAACTAATGATGGGTGAAGTGAACAAAACCAGGAGATCATTGTACCCAGCAACAGCAACATTGTGCAATGATCAACTATGATAGACTTAGCTCTTCTCAGCAATACAATCATTCAAGACAATTCTAATAGACTTGGGATGGAAAATGACATCTACATCCAGAGAGAGAACTATGGATATTGAATATATATCAAAGAAAATATTTTCATTTTTTGCTTTTTGTTTCTCATGATTTTTCCTTTTAGTTCCAATTTTTCTTTCACATGACTATTATGGAAATATATTTAAAATGATTGTACATATATAACTTATATCAGATTGCTTGCTGTCTTGGGTAAAGGGAAGGGAGAGAGGGAGAAAAAATTTGGAACTCAAAATCTCACAAAAATGAATGTTGAAAACTATCTTTACACATAATTGAAAATATATATATATGTATATATATATATTATTAAGTTAGATTTCTTTTGTAAGCCCATACCTTAAACACAATTAACTCTGGCTATCATTGACTCACCAACAATAGATCCCAGCCCATTGATTAAATCAATGTAAACAGCAATTGTTTCTGTTTTGGTTAGAAATTGTAAAGGTCTTCCCCTCCCAGATTGACCTCTGCCTCATTTCTTAACTAGTCTTAATCACTAATTGAATGTTATTTCAGTCAAACTGAGATCTGTTAAAGATCCTTACTTACCAAGGTATCCCACTATATCCAAGGCCATCTCCAGGCATTTAGATCTATCTTACCTGATCTATCTCCTCCAGATCACTGGAGGAGAAAGTGAGCCTATTGACTTTGTACAGCCCTCCCTCAATTAAATCCAATTCACTTGGTTGGCATGGCGTCACCTTCCTGATGTCATTAGTCCTCTTTAATAATAAAAGACAAACAGATTTTTCTTGCACAAAATGATAAATATGGAAATTTGTTTAAAAGAATTTCATATATTTAACTTATATCAGATTGCTTGCTGTCTAGGGGAGGGTGGAGGTAATAAAGAGATGGAGATAAATTTGGAACACAAAGTCTTACAAAAATGAATGTTGAAAACTATCTTTATATGCATTTGGAAAAATACAGTACTATTGAAAATAAAAAGTTCTTATTGATTAAAATAAATTTGTTAAAGAGAATAAAGAACAAACAAGTAGACAATTAAAAGACTATTAAGATTTTCAGATGAAGAAATTGAAACTATTTCTAGTCATATGAAAAGGTGCTCCAAATCACTATTGATCAGAGAAATGCAAGTTAAGACAACTCTGAGGTACCACTAAAAACCTGCCAGATTGGCTAAAATGACAGGAAAAGATAATGATGAATGTTGGAGGGGATGTGGGAAGACTGGTACACTGTTGGTGGAACTGTGAACAGATCCAGCCATTCTGGAGAGCAATTTGCAACTATGCTCAAAAAGTTATCAAACTGTGCATATTCTTTGACCCAGCAGTGTGTCTACTGGGCTTATGTCCCAAAGAGATCTTAAAGGAGGGAAAGGGACCCACATGTGCAAAAATGTTTGTGGCAGCCCTTTTTGTAGTGGCTAGAAACTGGAAACTAAATGGATGCCCATCAATTGAAGAATGGCTGAATAAATTGTGGTATATGAATGTTATGGAATATTATTGTTCTATAAGAAATGACCAGCAGGATGATTTGAGAGAGACCTACATGAACTGATGCTAAATGAAATGAGCAGAATCAGGAGATCATTATACACAGCAACAGCAAGACTATACGATGATCAATTCTGATGGACGTGGCTCTCTTCAACAATGAGGTTATTCAAACCAGTTCCTATTGTTCAGTGATGAAGATAGTCATATACATCCAGAGAGAGGCCCGAGGGAACTGAGTGTGGACCACAACATTTTAATGCTTTCTGTAAATATTTGTTTACATTTTTATTTTCTTCTTAGGTTGTTTTTTTTTTCCTCTTTCTAGATCTGATTTTTCTTGTGCAGTAAGATAACTGTATAGATATGTATACATATATTGGATGTCATATAATTTAACATGTATTAGACTACCTGTCATCTAGGGGTGGGAGTGGGGGTAAGGAGGGGAAAAATTTAGAACAAAATTTTTGCAAAAGTCAATGTAAAAAATCACTCATATGATCTGTAAATAAAAAGCTTTAATTAAAAAAAAAGACTTTTAGAGACCACTATGACAAAAACTAACAGGAAACAGTATGATGATAATTCTAAATACTTTGAATCATGGAGGTAAAGGGCTCTTCCATCATGAGTTCTGGAAGCAGACTTAGGCAAGATAGTATGTAGATATTGTTCATGATAATAAGACTGGGACTTTAGTGGCCACTACTTCCATTATATGTATAAAATGCTTTGAATATTTTAACATGCTATATGTTTTATTATATTTAATACTGCTTCCCACTTAGTGGGTAATGTCCCAAAGGAATGTCATTCAGCTCTGATGGAAGTGGCTCTTTTAAACAATGAGATGATTCAGGCCATTTCAAATAGATTTGCTATGGAGAGAGCCATTTGCACCCAAAGAGAGGACCGTGGGATCTGAATGTGAATCACAACATAGTATTTGCATCTTTTTTGTTGTTATTTGCTTGCATTTTATTTTCTTTCTCATTTTTTTCTTTTTGATCTGATTTTTTTGTCCAGCATGATAACTGTGGAAATATATAGAAGAATTGTATGTTTAACATATATTGTATTACTTATTGTCTAGAGGAGGAAGTGGGGGAAAGGAGGGAGAAAAATTTGGAACACAAGGTTTTTCAAGGGTGAATGCTGAAGCTATCTTTGCATGTATTTTGAAAATAAACACCTTTTTTGTTTTTAAGGAAAAACATGTTACAAAAAAAAGATTTGTTACTTGGTGTTCTTGGAACCCAAGGGTAGCCAGTCTACCACCATGGGTCATTATTTCCAAAGAACCCAACCTTAAAGATGGTTGGCAACAGATGAGATTGTTCTCTTTCTTCTACTGACCAGAGATTTTATTTCATTCCCCACCAAAGAGGTTAATTAGTCTGTTATATTCTTTGTTTTATGCTAATCTGTGAGACTTTCTTGGCTATATGGCTATTATGTACTTTGATAAGAACTTTATTAGTTATTCTTTCTTATCTTCTGTTTAACCAGAGTTTGGTGGGAGGGAAGGAACTAAGTAGGCTACTGTATGTAAGCTAAGTGTTATCGTTCCCTTGAAAGTAATCAGGGAAAATGGCATTCAGTCCCTGAACCTCTTGAAGTATATATCCCAAGACTACCAATATCTGAAGTACAAAGGAAAAATAGAATTCTAACCCAACCTCCCTTTTGAAGAAAAGAAATTGGAGAACAGATTTCAGGGTCTCAATAGTTTTGGATCCTGTGGATTGTTCTCTAAACCTCAGACAGAAGTCACAGCCTGGCTCTTGCTCCTTACAAAAGCAGAAACCATCCTCCCTTTAAAGAAATTGAACAGCTCCCCAAATCAGATATCTATCCATGCAACATATGAGTGAACCATATCTTTTTATATATAAACAACCAACCACATATCTACCTACCTTTGCAAAGTATTTTCCACATTTTTTATTTTAGCCAGAGTAGAATACTCTGTGTTCCCCATACTTGTATCCTCTCATTTCTCTGCATCTTTCCTCATGCTATCTCTCAATTTTGGGATAGGACCAACTGTTGACTGTTGAAACCTTTCTCTTTAAGATCTAACTCAAATGTCTCCATGAAGTTTCCCTGTCCCATCCCACCTCAGGCAGAAAGTGTCTCAACCTTCTCAAATTTCTCTTGGTGTTTTGTATAGCTCACCTTTACCCCTAACATATTGTACCTCTTATCATACTTATATTTATATGTGTATGCATATTGCTAATTCCCTCCTATCCCCCAAT
>JAJPUD010035450.1:0-10312 GCA_023553655.1 Myrmecobius fasciatus | reverse complement strand
CATCTTCTTCTCCGTTATCCCCCAACACCCCATTCAGCTTCATGCTCTACAATTATCCCCTTCCCCGCCCCTGTCATCAGATAGCCTTCAGGCCCCGCTGGGGGGTCCCCTTAGAAAGGGGTTTCAGGGGCTTTGTGGCCCCCCTCCTCCCAAAGGCATCTGGCGGGGCGGAATCCCGCGGGGGGGGGGGGCAGTGGGTCCCAGCCGCCGCAGCTGTCGGCAGAGCCTGGGAAGGCAGCGCCTCTAAGCCCCCCGGCCCTCTTTCCTAAGCCCCCTCGGCTGTTCCGCAGCCATTGTTCCAAGAGCCAGGAACTTTCTCTCCCGGGCCAGGGGTGCCCGGCTGTCCAGCTGTCAATGGGGACATTCATTTGGGAAAAGTTCACTTTTCAGATTTCAGCCCGCCCCTCCTCCCCCTCATTCCTCCTTCCTCCAGCCACTTGTGTTTTTCTTGGGGGGGGGGGTCTCCCCGAGCCCCTTCCCCAGTGCGGGGGCCGGCTCCGCCACCTTCTGGCTGGCTACTGACTGCAGGCCTGCCGCGGGTGACTCAGCCCTCAGCGGGGCCCGGCCGCCCCGGGGTGCGGGGGAGCAAACACAAACACGCGCTGGAATAACTGTCAGGGGCCCCTCTGGCTCCCCGCACGGTGGGCCGGCAAACAGAGGCGAGGCCCGAGGCCAGAGGGCGGGGGGCGGCCCGCGGGACAGATGACATAGGTGTTGGGGGCACCCGCCAAGTCCGGGGGTGCGGGGCTTCTGGGGGGCGGCCTCGCCCGCCAATGACCTCATTTATTTCCATAAGATTAGCGGCTCCCCCTCCCTGCTTTCTTGGCCCCGAGCTCGGTCTGAGCTCGCCTCCTCAGAGCGGGAAGTGAGAACCACAAGAGGAAACGGGCTGGAAAATGTACATTGGAGCAGGAAAAAAACATTCTGGAACCTGCCTCTGCCAGGGAGGGGGGAGCGGCGCACGGCCTCTGTCTTGGGGGGCTGCGTTCCAGGTTACTCCCTTGGGGGGCTCCCCTCCCCGTCAGAAGTGGGGAGTCAGTGCTGGGCTCCCTTTGGGGGCTCTCCTCAGTGTCAAAGGTGGGGAAGAGCTTCTGGGCTCCCTTTGGGGGCTCCCCTCAGTGTCAGAAGTGGGGAGTCAGCTCTGAGCTCCCTTTGGGGGGCTCCCCTCAGTATCAGAGGTGAAGAGAAACTTCTGGGCTCCCTTTGGCGGGCTCCCCTCAGTGTCAGAGGTGGGGAGTCAGCTCTGGGCTCTCTTTGGGGGACTCCCCTCAGTATCAGAAGTGAAGAGAAACTTCTGGGCTCCCTTTGGCGGGCTCCCCTCATTGTCAGAGGTGGGGAGGAGCTTCTAGGCTCCCTTTGGGGGCTCCCCTCAGTGTCAGAGGTGTGGAGGAGCCTCTGGGCTCCCCACAGAGGCACTCCCTCTCCCCCAGCCTCCCTCCATACTGCATCCCGCTGGTAATGTGGGGGGCATAGACTCTAAGGCTGGGGTTCGGGCCCAGAGCAGGAAGAGGAGGGCTGCTGGGAGTGCAGAGGTCCCCTTGGTGAGAGGAGGCAGCAGGCCTAGGCTGGGCTGCTCCCAGTTCTCCGCCAGCACCCCAGCTTCCTTATCTGGCCGCAGCAGGCTAGCCCACAGGGGTAGGGGGCAGGGCTGGGGGCTCCAGCCTGCCAACATCTCTTGTGTAAATGGGGTCACGGAATTATTGTGCAAGCCTCCCCCAGAATGTCCCTGACTGCCCTGGGGCCCCACAGCCACCTCTGGATTATCCGGGGCCAAAAGCAAACAGGACTTCCCACGCAGCCTCTCCCTCGCGCTAAGGAGACTGGGAGGGCCCCCAGACTGGAGGCCGGGAGCCCCACTAACGACCCCTTCCTCAGCCCAGTGGGCTGGCCCTTGTGGGCGAGCAGAAGGAGCGGGTTCAGGACTGTTTCGGGGCTCTGGGCTTCAGCTACTTTCTCCTCCTGGTTGCTTTTGGACACCAAGAGCAGGGGCTTGGGGCTTTCTGTGGTGAAGTTTGGGGGGCCAGGCCGAGCTCCGTGGGGTAGGGACAAGGGAAATCAACTTTCTTCCTCTTCTTCCCTAGCCCCCTTTCTGAAAGCTAGCAGGTGACCCCAGTTTTGCTGGCCCAATGCTGTGGGGTGCGGGGCCTCTCAGGAGCTCCCCCCTCCCCCTGGGCTCCCCCCCTCCCCACACCTGTGTCCCTCCGGGATTTCTGAGATGACAGGTCAGTGAAAGCTGAGCCGGGGAAGCGAATGTCACAAACTTTCCGCGTTAACATGGTCCATGACCTTCCCTCTCGCCCTCTGAGCTGGTGCCATGGGGGGGGGGGGGCTAAGGGGAAGTGTCTGAGACAGAGGGGGTGGGGGGCAAATGAGGGTTTAATCAGAGGGGCCCGGAACCAGCCCAAGGAAATTGGGGGGAGCAGAAGCTGGGGACACAGCAAAGCTGGGAGCTGAAGAGCAGGGGAACTGGGGGAGATAGGTGAAAGTGAGGGGCAAGGAAACGGGGAGAAACAGGAGGAAAACGGGGGGAAACGGGGGAAATGGGGAGAAATGGGGGAAACGGGGAGAAACGGGGGGGGAAACGAGAGCGAGGGGAGCAGGAGGGGAAAAGGAGAGGGTCTGGGTGCGGCAGAAATTGGGGGAGGGAGCGGGAAGCAGGGGGAAGAAAGGGGTGCCGGGGAGGGCCTGAGAGGGGGCTGGGGGCGGTGGGGGGGGGGGGTCAGGAAGCCAAGCAGACGGAGAAGACAGCCCGCCCAGCCCGGGGAGACCAGGGGAGAACAAAGGACGGACAGACTGAAGGAACGGGGCTGGGGGGGAGGGGGAGCCCGCGAGGGAGGCGGCCCACGCCGGGAAGTCATATTGTCTCTGACCCCGAAATAGCCCGTTTTCCACCGGCCCTTGGGCTGGGGGAGGGACTCACAAAACCCCCTCTGTTTCCCCGGTGGGGGGCTCTGCAGCCCCGGGAGTGCCCGAGCCCCCAGGCCGGGGCCTGGCAGAATGCTGCCGCGGGGGGGAGAGGAAGGGGGGATCTGGGGGCCACAGGCAGCCACGTCCCCCCACCAGACAAAAAGCGCCGTCCCCCGGATGCCCGGCAAGGCGTGGGGGGGGGGGCACATGGCGGAGAGGGCTGCGGAGGGCTGGAGAGTGGGGGCCGCGGCCGGATGAGCCCCCCGCCCCTCCCCCCCACTAGGTGGGGGGTTGGGAAGCAAGAGCGCAATGCTCTGGGATTCGCACAAAGCCCCGCTTTCTGTCTGTGGCCCCTGAACCCTGGCCAAGACCCGGGGCGGGGGCCCAGGCAGGCCTGCGGGAGGGGCCCCTGGCATTCCCTGCCTGAGGCGGGCAGGAAGCAGATCCGAGGCCCAGGAGTCCCTGCTGCAGGCTGGGCCAGCTCCCCAAAGGCTGGCCATGGGGCAAAGCGGCCTCCTTCCCTCTTCTCTGAGGTTGCCCAAACTCATTCCCGTGGGCAGCCCGCTCCGCAGGGCACACACAGGGCGCTCACACTCCCAACCACACTGGCTCACCCTCAGGCTCAGCCATACACACTCAGAGTGTAGTCACACACTCACACTCACACACACACTCACACTCACAACTGGGAGCACTCTTGCTCCTCTTTTGCGATGTACAGTCAGGGATTTCGGGGGTCTCGGCAGGACCCAAGAAGGGGAAAAGCGCCAGCGTTGGGGCCAGGCCAACAAATGGAAATTCTGCAGAGAATCCGGGGCTGCGGTTTCAAATCCTGCCGTGGGACCCGGAGCCTTTTCTACAAAATGGGAAACTCCGATTGCCTGCTGCCCTGAGCCTAGGCTCCTGTAATCTGAAAAGCAATAACCTGAGACAGAAACCCATGGTGGTCTGTGCCCCCCAGGTGTAAGATCTGTGCCCCCCACCTGTAAGGTCCATGCCCCCCAGATATAAGGTCCGTGCCCCCCCAGATATAAGGTCTGTGCCCTCAGATACAAGGTCTGTGCCCTCAGATATAAGGTCCGTGCCCCCCAGATATAAGGTCCGTGCCCCCCAGATATAAGATCTGTGCACCCCCAGATATAAGGTCTGTGCCCTCAGATATAAGGTCTGTGCCCTCAGATATAAGGTCCGTGCCCCCCAGATATAAGGTCCGTGCCCCCCCAGATATAAGGTCCGTGCCCTCAGATAAGATCTGTGCCCCCCAGGTGTAAGGTCTTTGCCCCCCCAGGTGTAAGGTCTGTGCCCCCCATGGGTAAGGTCTGTGCCCCCCCCAGGTGTAAGGTCTTTGCCCTCCCAGGTGTAAGGTCTGTGCCCCCCCATGGGTAAGGTCCGTGCCCTCAGATAAGATCTGTGCCCCCCACCTGTAAGGTCTTTGTCCCCCCAGGTGTACAGCCACCCTCAGGGGTGGACCCTGGCCTCCTGTGGCTGGTGAACGATTAGAAGGGTGGGCTCAGCCTCTGAGGACTCTGAGACCCTCCAAGGAGGCCCCTGTGTGGGCCTGCCAGGCCGCCCGGCCGGGCCCCACCCGAGATCCGCCCAGGTTAAAGCCTTCCTCCCAGGCCAAATTTTGCAGCTCCTGACCAAGCTGGGAAAATAGAGGCTGCCTGGTGGGGAGGCCGAGCCCCCAGGGTGGAGTCCCGTGGCCTCCCTGGCCAGGAGCTGCCGGCCCTCAGCGGGGACCCCGGGGCTGCGGCCGCCCCTCAGCGGGGACCCCGGGGGTGAGGCTGCCCCGAGGCAGGAGGCCCTGCTTAAACAAACAGCCTTCTCTCCAGGGCCGGGGGTGAATGTTTGCTCGCCCAGAATCGGGGCAGGGGCGGAGGGAGCTGTGTTTATTTAATCAGGAGAGAAGTGAAGGTAACTTAACACCCTGCCTGGACCAAAGGGACCTTCCCGGAGGGGGGTGACCCCCTGGTCCCCATCTCCGCCACAGGCAGAAATGGAGGAAACAGCTTTCAATTGAAGTGGGAAGCAATTAGCTGAGAGCGGAGGAGGGAGGATGGAGGCCCGAGTGGAGGTTGGGAAGGCCTCCCCGAGCTATTTCGGGCGGCCAGGGAGCCGGAGCAGCAGCCCCAGCTGGGAAGCCCGGGCCCCGCTCCGGCCCTTTCGCCCCCAGGGGCATTTCCTTCCCAACAGGACATGGAGGGGGCCAGTCTGGGCGCCGGGGGAGCCTGCCTCCACACTCAGCAGCGGGGCCAAGGAGAGTGACCCCGGCCGAGTTCCAAAAACACATAAATATTGACCGAGTTGCTTAGCCCGAGCACGTCAGCCCTGGGGTCCCTGGGGGGGGGGGGGACCGGGACGAGGACTGGGGAGGATTTTCCAGAGGAAGTCCCCCTCTCTCCCCGATTCCCCGGCAGCCCAACTTTCCCAGCCTCCGCCCGGCTTACAACTGACCTGTCCTGAGATGCCAGCTATGGGGTGGGACGGGGCGACCCCAGCTGGGTCCCCAAGACTGCTGCTGGAAGGGAGGGTCGGGACTGCTGGCCAGGAGGGCTTTGGCGATGGGGGGGGGGGAGAAGGTCCCGTCCTGGAAAGCCGGCTCCAGCCCGGCCCTCTCACCTCCATGCTGGGCCGCCGCTGCCCGTCTCCCCAGAAAGCGGGACCCAAGTGGGCCGCCTTCAGTCAGGGTCAGATGGCCTCTGCCCACGGCAGGCTGGGCAGACGGCCGTGGTGCAGGCGCTGGGCAGAGTGGCTGGGGATTGGTCATTGCCTAACTGTCCTCGGGCACATGCCCATGTGCCTCGGGCAGCGTTCCCCTCTCGACACTCTGCCCAGCCGAGTGGGTGAAAAGCAAAGCCAAAGGGATTAGAAAGAAGCGGCCGAGATGACCGCCGCAGCCTGGCGCCCGTACCCTCTGTGTCTCATTGGGTATATTTGTCTGTGGCCCATTAGCTCAGTGGGTGAGAGCCCAGTGCTGAGGAGGGCCAAGCTCCCCGGCCCCAGCTCCATCTTATTTCCTGGCTGCGGCCCGCAGGCTGACCCCCCGGCCAGCAAGGAAGAAGCGGGCCGCCGCAGCCCCAGACCCTGGAGGCCCACCCCCGCCAACGGCCATTCGTGAGGGCAAGGGCTGCCGGCCCCAACTTGCCCATGGCCACTCGCAGGAGCCCAGAGCTGCAGCTGGTGGGCCCCGTGGAGGCAGGGCCCGGAGCCGGACCCACGTCGGCCGCTTCCCGGAGAGCCCCCTGCCCTCCCTGCTCCCCACTCTCCATCTAGACTCCTCACGCGTGCTTCTGGGAGCTGTGGGAGAGCGCCTCGGGAGCCTTCCTCCCCCGGCCCATACCCTGATCCTGCAAACCCGGCCAAGCCGGTGGTGGGGTCTGGGGGCCGTGGGGGTCTGGTCAGGGAGCAGGGATCTGGGTGGGCAGCAGGGGGCTGGGGGGGCTGGAGTCTGGGCAGCCTCAATTCTGACTGGGGGGGGGGGGAGCTGGAGCCCTACTCAGATTCTTCCTGTAGGTGGTGACGTCCTTCCTGACTCATGGGACTAAGGACCCAAAGGGGCTGTTTCTTGAGGTGCCCTCCCTCAGCACCCCCACCTTATTGGGGAAGCCTCAAGTCTCGTGCCTGTGGGAGCAACAGACCCCCCCTCCTGTGGAATGGAAGACGGGGGGGGGGGGCAGCTGTTTGGGGGAAGTCTCCAAGGATGGGGGGCGGGGAGGTAGACTGTGGGAACGGCGGACATAAGGTTTTTGGCTTTGTCCCCTAGGTATCCCTGCGGCCCCAGGCTTCCCAGCGGCCTCTCAGCTTTCCCACACTCGGCAGTCTCCATTTGGAGGCTCCTTCCCAAAGACCAGAGCTGGGCAATAGGATCGGGGCAGGGGGAGCCCCTACTTTAAACAGGACCCCGAGGGGCAGGATCAGCCTGGTCCCCGCGCCCCCAGAAGGCAGCAGAGGGCCCTCCTTTGGCCCCGGGCTTGTCCCTCGGCTGTGGGGGCGGCGCCCCGCCCCAGAATCCCTGGCTTCCGAGCCCGGGACCCCAAAGTCCTGCTGGGCCCGGCTCCCCCTCCCCCGCGGCCGCCCAGCCAGCCAGGCGGGCGGTCACCTGAGACAAAGCTGCTTTTAAGCAGACAGGCCGGCGGCGGCGGCGGGCGGCGGGCCGGCCTCGCTCTGGTTTTTCCATCCCGCTCCGAGGCCTGCTCATTAAGGCCTCTATAGACACAGCTGGCCACACAGCACACAAGCGCCCATTGATCCCCACACGTTCGCACCCCCCCGGCCTCCGCCCCAGCCCTCTGGCCGGGACCCCGGGTGGGGGAGCTGCCACCCGCCGTGGCCAGACCTGTTGCCTCCTCTCCAGCCTCAGCCCCCACGCCGGCCGGCCCACTTAAAAATAATGAGGGCCAGGAAGCCTCGGTGACCTCCCCTTGTCGTGGGCCCCCGGCGCTCCCCTCCCCCGTGGCCGCGGAGGAGCTAATGACAACCAGAGGCCGGAGGGTGAGACTCACCTCGCCGTGACAAGGCTTTGGTGAGGCCGGCCGCCCCCGCCCCCCCCCCAAACAGCCTGATTTGGAGCAGACCCTGCCCTCCCGCTGCCCGCGCCCCCCGCTCCCGCGTCCTCCCACTCCCCGCGCCGCCCTCTCCTCAGCTTCCCCATTGTGATTTCGGCCGCCCCGCGGCACAGCGGCTGGAAGCTTAGGGAGCCCCGAGTTCCAGCCCGGGGGCAGGCGCTGGCTGGGAAGCGGGGACGAGTCATTTACTCTGCCTGCCTCAGTTTCCTAAAGTGAAAAACAGGGACCCTCACAGTCCTGGCTCCTAGAAGTGGGAGAATCCAGGGCGAAAGGAGACCCTCTCTGCACGCTGCGCTGCGCGTTCCTTGCAGCTAGCCTGTCTCCTGTCTGGATCTTTGTTCTGAGGTTTCCTGGATCTAGCTGGGCGGAGGGATTCCCCCCCCCCCCCAAAGGCTGAGCCCAGGGGCAGGCGGCCATGCCCATGTGGCCTAGGGGTGCCCAGGACTGAGGCACAAATGAAGGAGGCAGGAAAACTCTTGTTTCCTAAACCTGAGAGAGTAGGCAGCCCCCTCACAAAGAAGTAGCCAGCAGGCTTGTAGAATGGAGGGGTGGGCAAGGGCCGGTGGGCCGGGCTGGCAAGGCCCGGGAGGCTGAGGTTGAGCCGCCCCGTAATCATGGGCCATGGCGTGGGAGAGCCACCTGCTCCCTTCCTACAGCCCGGAGCTCTCCATCCATGGCCAGTGGGCCCTGGGCTCGGACCAGCTGAGGGAGGCAGCAGCCTTGCAGAGAAGGGAGAGGCCCTGGCCCCGGGAGCCTCACCCACATGTAGGGACCGAGGGCAGAAATGTCCTCCTTGTGAGGTGCCCCCTGCCCAGATTTCTGATGGCAGCCTGTTTTCTAGCATGAGTATAGGACCCACAGAGCCCCCTCTGACCCTTTGGGTGAGTGCCAGCTCTCTGCCCAATGCTCTGGCCCTTTGTGCCAGCCCTCGGCCCAATGCTGCCCGGTAGTTTGGGCCCAGGGCTGTAAACTGCCCAGCCAGAAGGAATCAGAGGGTAGGCTTTCCCTGTCCTTGTCATCACTGGGGGCGTCCCTTCTGTGGCCATTTTAGCTGGGGCTTCATTTGAGCCTGCCTTTTGCCCACCGGGCTGTCCTGCCTTCTGCCTCAGTGGCACTTTCTTGCCTCAGGAGTTGGGGTGGGGGGTTGTGGGAGCTGCCTTGGGCCCTCCTGGAGCAAGAGGAGGGCCGGCCATCCATTCCTTGAGAGAGCAGATTTGTGTTGGGGGCTGCGGGGGCAGGGAGGGGCTGCCAGCGGGAGGTTGGGGGCTCACATTCCCCTGCAGCGTTCCCGTGACGGGCCCTAATCTCACCAGCCTCTCTCTGGCACCCTGTCCCTTGCAGCTGCTCTTGGGGGATCCGGTCAGCTGCTCCTCCTTGCGGCTCCACAACTGGGGAGAGGGGCCCCGGAGCATGTGTCTGGGGGAACCTGCCCTGTCAGCTCATTCCCACGGAGCGCGAAAGCGCCAACAGCTGGGGCTTGAGCCCCCCACCCAGCATCCTGGGAACAGGCTGTTGGGGCTTAGGGAGGGGGCAGCCGGCGGGAGGGGGAGCCGGGGGGGTGCAGAGGATGAATCAACAGCACCCGGCTGGGCCAGGCTGTCGAGGCAGCTTGAGTGTCCAAGAACCAGTAAAAGGCACCCCTTGTCTGAGAAAAGCCCCAGTGCAGCTGTCGCCAGCGGTCACCATCTTGTCTGGCCATGTCCCCCCCCCCCCCGCCCGCGCCCCAGCTCCTGGTGCCCTTCCCTCCCTGGTCTGCCCTGCTCAAAAAGTAAGGCAGGGAAGTAGGGACGTAGCCCCCTAGCTGGGCCTCGGTTCCCCATCTGCAAAATGGGGGTGAATAATCCCTTCCGTCTCTGGGGTGTCATGAGGCAGCAATGAGATCATGGCTGGGAAAGTGCTTTGGAAGGCCAGGTGCTGCTGAGAGCAGAGACTGCAAATTCCAACTGGCCCGGCCTGGCTGGGCCCGGCCTGCCCACAGCCTCCCCGTGCCCCCCGGCCTCCCCGTGCCCCCCGGCCTCCATGGAGCCTCCAGGCCTCACCTGGGCCAGCCCTCACTGTCCCCCCTGCCACACAAGGCCCCGCTAGCTGGCTGAACTCTTGCCCCCGGGGTGGTCGGGATGGGGGAGGCTGGGGGGCTCCTAGCCCCCCGTCCCTCCTCCTCCCCGAAGCAGCTGTCCCAGCAGCCTGGAGCCATCTGACAGGTTTCGCCGGGTCCCCCAGCGAGGGCTATTTGTGATTTATTACGCTGGATATTCACACCAAGCAGGGTGGGTCAGATAAGCCAGGGCAGCTGCGAGGTGGGGAGCGGGGAATCCTCGGGCGCCTGGGCGGCTCCCCCCTCCCCACCGCCTCTGCCTCCTGCCAGGCCGGACCTCACCCCGCCTAGACAGATGGCCCTCTGCTGGGTCTCGCCACCCTCCGAAGGGAGGCAGTGTCCTCCACAGAATTGAGCCAGCTCAGCCCCGTCCTGACCGGTGGGGAGAGGCCCCTCTGGGGGGTGGGGAGCCTCCGGCTGAGGACACGTGACCCATGCCCCCCGCCCCCCACTGCCCAGCTGGCACAGAAAGGAAGTCGGGGCAAAGGCCCCAGCCCAGAGAGGGGCAGAAAAGGCTCTCAGGAGCTGCCTCCACCCCCCTGTCCCATGGATGCTCTGGGCCCCCGGCCCTCCTTTCTAAGTGCCCCCAGCCCCAGCTCCGACCACCTTTGTTTAATGAGACCCATTTGGGACAGACACTTGGTTCTGGGCTCAACAAGCCAATATGAGCCCTGCCGGGGCCTGTGAACTGCCTCCAGCTCAGGGAGCAGGCAGGCCAGGGCCAGAAAGGGTGCTGGGGCAGGGA
>JAJPUD010035448.1:0-10314 GCA_023553655.1 Myrmecobius fasciatus | reverse complement strand
TCAACCAATTGAACTAATAATTTTTGGTGGATTAAGAATAAGAAAAGTCAATTCACTTCATAAATTGGAAATAGTAATCAGATAATCTATTAACTGATATTTTCTGAGTCCCTAAAATATGTTCAGTGCTCTAACCAGATGAAGCCTGAAGTCTGAAAGAATGTTCTTTTTATAATACACCAAGAGATGTGCATTGGTAGTTGTAACTATGGAAACATTATTTTTCTGGGTCACAAAATATCAGGGAAAATTCAGGGAGATTTATTTCTCAATTAGCAGAAAATCTGAAGTTCTGGGGAAGAATTCCATGTACTTTCTTCCCTCCTCTCTCTCTGCATTTTGGAATATCTAGTTGTCTTCAAGGATTACTTCACATGCCTTTTTCTAAAGAGACTATTATTGATCCCTTCTGGGAGAGGTCAGCTTTCCTCTGTCCTTCTCAAATTACTTTATATTTTTTTTAAATTTTCCTATTTGTAAATTACTGTATATATCTCTGTTCCTCCATGTTTACATGTTCTCCCTGAGATAGGAGAGACTGTTTCAATTTTATATCCCTATAACCTGACAAGGTACCTCTCACAATCAGTGTTTTTCCCCATTTTTAATTTACTATTTATTTATTTTTAATATTTTTATTTTAAAATTTTGAGTCTCAAATTCCTTTCCTCCCTGCAGTGCCTCCCCCACTTATTGAAAAAGCAAGCAACATATTATTTATACATGTGAAATCATACAAAATATTTCTATATCAGCCATGTTGAAAAAAGTGGAAGAATTATACTTAAATTTTCACTCAGAGTTCATCAATTCTATCTCTTGAAGTGGATGGCATTTTTTATCATGAGTCTTTTTGGCCTACCATTACAACATTGTATTTACTGAGTACAGTGATTTTCTGGTTCTGCTCACTTCACTCTGAAACAATTCATATAGATGTTCTCAGGCTTTTCTGAAACCATCCTGTTTCTCATTTCTTATAGCACAATACATTCCATCATAATTATATACCACAATTTGTTCAACCATTTCCCAATTCTCTACCACCACAAAAAGAGCTGCTATAAATATTTTTGTTCATATAAATCTTTTTTTATTTTTCTTTGATCTCTTTGAGATATAGACCTAGTAATAGTATTACTGGGTCAAAAGGTATGTAGTTTTACAACCCTTTGGGCATAATTCCAAATTGCTCTCCAAAATGTTTGAACTACTTCATAATGCCACTAACAATTTATTAGTGTATCTATTTTTTCTAGCATTTCTCATTTTCCTTTTCTGTAATGTTAATCAATCTGATTGTTGTGAAGTGGTACCTCAGAGTTGTTTTAATTTGCATTCTTCTAATCAATAGTAATTTACAACATTTTTTATAGATGGTTTTGATTTCTTCTGAAAACTGACAATTTGTATTTTAAAATTGCTTGTGGAATGGAATTGGATTGTTGGGAAATTTGACTTGGCTAGGATGAATTCTTCTGTTTCTCATCGTGCCTTAGTAATATAGAGAAAGGGGGGAAATGAAGTCCAAAGAAAATTCTGCTATAGAAAAAAAAATGCTGGATTTGGAATCAGAGATCTGGGTTTCAGATCACTCTCCCTTTGTGACCATGGACGATCCCATGGAACTTCTCTAAGCCTTGGATTCTTTATCTATAAAATGAGGTAAGACTAAATGACCTTTGAAGTTAAAATCCTATGTTCCTATGACTTGATGGTAAAGGGACAAAATTGTTATCTGTTCAAAAGCAGAGGAACTAAGGTAACAGTGAGTTTGTAGGAGAATTAGGACTAGAAGCCAGTGCTGCTGATAAAGTCAAGGATATAGGTTAGAATTCTTTTGTTGGATGATTGTATCCATGCAGTCCTTTGCTGGAAAAAGGACATTCTTATGTTTGGTGAGGGAAAAACTTGATTTAGCCACTTAAAAATCAGAATATAATGTTAATATAAAAAGTGTATCCTATCATTTTATGTATACTTCTCTTTTAAAATTTATATAATTTATGTGACTTCAATGCATGTGACTTTTGGAATTAATAAGAGTCTCTTATGCTGTCTGCTTCATTTCCTCTTTCTTGGGTTTGGTTTCCCATTTATCTCTGCATACTAGAGTGGTCCTCAGGGAATTCAGGTTGTTTTCTTTCTTTTACCTTCAAAATTCATTTTTTTTCCTGAAAGTTATGGGAAAAATACTCATTCAATTCATTTTATAGAGGTGTGTCTCAAGTTGACCTTAGTAGCATTTAAACACAGGTGTCCAAATGTAATGCTTCCCACCCCCCACATACCATATAAATACTGCCTCATCTCTGTAAACTCTACCTCAGGCTCCCCAAATAAACTGTTTCGCAAGCATGATTTATGGAATTTTCTTCTGACAGAAATGCTATGTTTTCTTTCGGAAGATGATACTAATTAAATGCTCTTTAAGCCACATTCAGAAAAAATAATACATTAGAAATTATTGATATTTCTTACATAATTTTTTAAAATTTATCTCTGGCACTATTATATGATGATATTTGTGAACTGGTCACAGGGATCTGCTAGTTCAGTAACTTTTCAGAGAGCAAATGGCTCTGTAAACAGTATAGCTTTATTCACATGGAAGGGAAGCAATTTACTCATTTGGCATGTTTACATTAATCAACTGTCTTTCTCCCAGTTACAATTAAAACAATAATTGAGACCCCCTGTTTGGGAAGACAAAAAGTTGGAAATCTCTGGCAACTAGTTTAAATAAACCAAAAAGCCAATGTGATTGTCCAGTCTTTTGTAATTAAAGGAAGAAACTGTATTTAAAGTTCAGAAGACTCAGTCTTTGGAGCTATCTTTCTAATACCTGGGGACAAAGGAAGGGGGAATGCTATAGGTAATATCCTTTATTAGCTCCATGTGATTTTGGGGAGTCCCTGGAGGGAGAAAATGAGTTTTGAAGAGATGAATTTAGTTTTCAGTAATCTAACTGAGTACAGATAAGCTGATTTAGTGGACTTAAATTTTCACTTTTTTGACTTTTTAAAAAGAATAAATCACATACAATTTAACAATAATTTATCAAACGTGCCTGTCAATTCAAAATTAGGAAAAGTTTTTATGAAGTGATACAGAATGTAGAAAGTATATCCAAGAGATTAATAGGCCCACTGACTATAGCTACGCAAATGAAGATAATATTAACTAAAATAAAACTCAGATTAAATACAATTCAACACAATTCACAATAATTAAGTGTTTTTGTATCATCGGGAGCTATGCTAAGTACTCAAAGTACAAAGACATAAATGAAAGTCTCTGCTTTCAAGGAGCAGAGATTCTGAGGATACTTATTCCAACTCTCACTCCCAGTGACAAGTCAGGACTCCAGAATTTGGCTACATCTCCCCCTCAGGGTTCCCTTAGGGGCCAAGAGCAATTCTCTAATGCCATCAAATTTAGATTTCACAAATATGCTTTGTCCTCCCCAAGATTAAGATCAATCAAGTCAACCAGCCTTAAGTAGATTTTAGAAAGAGATGTTTACTGAGGTGGTAAAGTAGGACTGAGACAAACTCTCCCACAAGTAAATACAATATCTAAGGCAAAGGGGTCTCAAGCTTAAAGAAAACAGATGTGACAGAGAAGTAACTCAAAGCTTAAAGTTACTGAAAGTCCTTTTCTCCCATTCATGGAGTACTTGTGTAGTCTCCCCAAAGCATGGTGAAACTGCAAATTTCTAATTTTGGCTCCCAATGTAGACAAAGATATCAACTCAATCAGGATTTCAGATAGAATATTGAGGGGAAGATAGGCCCATTCTAAATCCTCTGGACCCTTTAAAGAGAGAAAGAGCTTCAAGCCAATGTCTCTCCTTCCCCTATAATTGATTTCTTTTCAATTCACTTGATAATTTATAAATGATCCCTGGTGCTCTTCAGATGTCTTCTGCTTATCTGAACATAGTTTTACACACTTCTTGTGCAATGTTATGTCATTCCAGTTTTAAAATAAATTTGATCAATATATTTTTAATATCCTATAGTTCCTTCCAGTATGCCTCCCCCTCACCGACAACCATCTCACATAACAATTAGTATTTTTAAAGAGGAAAAAAAGAAGGAAAAAATAAGCATAATTGATTAATGAATTAACAACAAAAATTTGAAAATCTGTGCAATATATAACACTTGTGGAACCATCACCCCAAATGGATGGGGTGAGGAGTATATTCTCACATCCTTTCTAAACTTGTTTATTGTTTATAATTTTGAAATATTCACTTTTTTCCATTTACATTCTTGAAATCATTGTCTATATTGGGTTTTTTTTTTGGTTCTTTCATTCTGCATCAATTCATGTTGATGCTTTTCTGATTTATCACATTCAGTATTTCTTATAGCATGATAATATTCACATATATTCAGTTACCACAATTTGTTTATCCATTCCCTAATCAATGAGTTTTGGCTTTCTTTGCCATCACAAAAATTGCTGCTGTAAATAGTGTGGGGCAGATCAATTATCTTATTGGGGTATAAGCCTAGTAATGAAATTTTTGAATCGAAGGATATAAACATTTTAGTCACTTTATCTATAAATCCAAATAACTTTCTAAAATGGCTATATTAATTCACAACTCCACCGACAATGAACTGGTGTTGTGCTCATCTTCCCCCAACCTCTCCCAACACTTTTCCTATCTTTTTGTCATTTGTGCCAATTCTCAGGTTATAAGATGCAACTTAGAGCTGTTTTGATTTGACTATTCCAATTCTTTTTCCCACCCCCCTCTTAGTCTAAAACCTATGATTGAAATGACTGATAGGATACCCTATCACTTACACTTAAGTAGGATGGGTCTGAATAAGTCAATTTCCTCATCGAAACAGAAATTATATGCACATGGATAAGTAAATCCAAAATATTCACAAAGTACATTTGTGGAAGAGCAAGAAAAACTAAGGGCTTTTATAGGAGACAACACTTGAACTGATCCTTGAAGAGAACCAGGGATTCCAAAAGGCAATGGCAAAGAGCAAAGAATGGCTGAACACATGGGGATGTAGGAATGCAATGGAATATTATTGTGCTAATATAAATGACAATTATATGATAGATTTGAAGAAACCTAAGAAGATTGATGACAAAATTTGAAGAGTGAAATGAATAGAACCACAAACATAATTTACACAAAATGAAACAAAACAACTCTGAAAAATCTCAGAGCCTAGATTAGGGCAGTGAATAAAGGTGACTTCAAAAGGCTGATGATAAAACATACACTTTTTGGCAAGAAAGATAATGGAACTGAGATGTAGAATCAGATATTAATTCTTAGATAAGACCAATGTGTTGATTTGTTTTGATGGACTATATATATATTTGTATGTGTTGGGGACAGGTGATAGTAATAATGGGTAGTGATTGATTTGAAAAAAAAATCATTGATTAAATATTCTTTAACTGAAGAGAAAAACAAAGGAAAAAGTGTACAATGAGACACAAATAGATGTTTCCTTCTTACCTTGCTAGATTTGGTATACAATATGTTCCAAAAGTCTTTGTGCAAGTTTAAGCTATTAAAGTTTCTTTAAAAAAAATTGTATTTAATGGAAGCTCTTTGTATAGTCCTTTTTCTTAATATTTGTATATCAAAAATATTTTTTGGTTGATGACAGTTAAATTCACAATAAAAAAGGAAAATTCAATTTTAAATTAGTTTTGAAAAAATGCAGCATGAGGGGAATGAATTGGAGATCAGTCTGGAAAGATAGGTTGTGGCTAAATTGTGAAGAGTTTTCAGTACTAAACGTAGCAGCTTTTATTTTTTCCTTGAAGCCACTGAAGCTTTTTGTAAAAGAGAGTGACATAGTCAGATTTATGTTTTAGAAATATCAAAATGGCAACTGTGTGGGGGTTGGATTAGAGAGTGGCCTTAAGGTTAAAGCATTCAGCCCACTTTTCTTCTAACTAATCTTAAAGGCTCTCAGGAAGGATATTTTGGAATTTATGTGTTTGCTTGTTGATCATTTATGTTAAAATAAAATTTATTATTAACTTAATTTTTTTATTTTTAAAAATTATTAATATTCTATTAATTTTTAAATGATAGAATAAAACAAGTATTTCCATAACATGATATAAATAAAAGATGATTACACACCAGACTGCAATTCTATTATATATAATTTGCTATTGTTTTTAAATATATGATAGTTATCATGCAAATTCCCTTTTTTTTGAGCTTTTTTTCTTCACTTTCCTTCTTCCCTTGCACTATGGATGGCTACCATTAAACACAAATAGGTGTATGTGTAAAATTATTTTATACATATTCTTATTTAAACAAAAAGGTTAAGCTAGGTGACTTGTAGTCATAACAATAACTAGCATCTTTGTTGCATTTTAAGGTTCATAAAGCACTTTATAAATAATATCTCCTTTGTTCCTTGCAATAAGCCTGGGAGATAGGTGCTATTATCCTCTCCCATTTTATAGATGATCAAACTGAGACAGAAATTAAGACTTTCTCAAGTCACAAACCTAGAAAGTACCAGACATGAGACTTGAATTCAGATCTTCCTGACTTGAGATCCAGTGTTCTGTGTGTTCCTGGCTTGCTTATAAGGTCCATTCCAAGCTCTATCATTTCATGGTCTCTGATACCCCAGCTTCCTTTAAATCTTGGGGTCTTAGCAAATGTTTAATTTGAGGGCCTAGTGACCCAGGTATCATGATGAGTAAATGGGCATGAACCTTTAAAGTATAGGATGTATAATGAAGAATAACATAAAATACACCTATCCACACCTTCTGTTTGCTGCTCATAGCTAACCCTGGGCCACCTCTCAAAATCCTGCTCCAGGTTCCTTTACAAGTTCTCATAAGTAGTTGTTATTCAGTGTTGCCCATGATCCCATTTGGGATTTTCTAGGCTTTTCTTGAAACAGTTTGTCATTTCCTTCTCCAGCTCATTTTACAGATAAGGGAATTGAGGCACATAAGGTTAAGTCACTTGTCCAAGGTCACACAACTAGTGTCCAAGGTCAAATATGAATTTAGGTTTTCCTAACTCCGGGCCACCTAACTGCCTTTCACCAATAGATGTATTATCTAAGCAAAGAATAGAGAAGTGGGGCAAGGGGAGGGGAGGAGGATGAGAAAAGAATGGTTACTTCAACAAACATTTTTTAAAATATATTTTATTTTTCCTCCAATTACATGAAATACTTTTTAACAGTTTTTTTTTTGTTTTGAGTTCCAAATTCTATACTTCCTTTCCTCTCCTCCCTCTTACCTGAGATAGTAAGCAGATATGGGTTATACATTTGCAATCATGTAAAACATTTCCATATTGGTCATTTTATTCAAGAAGACTCAAATCAAAAGAAAAGAATGAAAGAATGCTTCAACCTATTTTTAAACCATTATCAGTTCAAATTCTGGTTCTATCACTTACTAATTTGTGAATCTGAGCAAACAGTTTAGCTTCTCTAACCCTCAATTTCCTCATCTGCAAAATGGAAATAATATTTGTACCACCTAATTTTGGAAGGTTGTTGCAAAGGAAATACCATTATAAATATAGATTATTTATTGATACCATTCTCTCTCTTTCTGTCTCTGTCTCTCTGTCTGTCTCTCTCCTCTCCCCCTCCTTCCTTCCCTTCTTTTATCTCTTTCTTCCTCTTTCTCTCTCTACTTTTTTCTTCCCTCTCTCCTTTCTCCCTCCCTTCCCTTCCTCCTCTTGGCTCCTTCTTCTCTGCTTGTCAACATTCACGTCTCCCCTATCTTTAAAAGAACAAGAATAACAATCTCTTTTCCTTGATCATTCAAACTATTATCTTAACTCTTTTCTCTCTGTCACCTTCCAGAGAGAGCAGCCTATACTTAGTCTACAAAGCATATGTAGTTTTATAAATAAATAATTTTATATATAAAGCATATAAATCATATACAAAGTGTTTATAGAATCATTAAATGAGATAGCAAGGTATGCTTGTGGTTACTGTAAAGTTTCAGATGAGTTCCATCTGGCAGTTCACAAATAGGCCAGGATCCAGAAATGACTTTATCAAGAAATATTCCTGTCAAAACAGCAAACAGGATGGGTAAGGTTGAGGGGATGACTTCTGAGCATGAGGCAGCCATAGATCACACAACATATTTGTCCAGAGAGTAAGAAAGGACCAGAATGGGAGTTGGTTTCTTAAAGATGATTTCTTTCCAAGCCATGATTACTCATCCTTCCTTTTATACATTTCATTTCCTCCAAATTGACCAGTAATTAAACAGCCCCAATTAATCTCAGAAACAGTTCTGTGATTGTCCAAGAGTTAATGCCAGTGGAATTTGGAATGGCAACAAGTCATTAGGAGCGCTTGATGAATGGCCTGGACTTTCCCAGGAGCGTAGACACTACTACATTAACATTTTTCCATTTGCATATTATTGGCATCCACTTGGTGCCAAGTATCCTATATCTTGGATCAGATAATTGGAGCATTTTTATGTCACCATCATGTAACTTTAGTGAATAGGATTCTGCTTCCTATATATAGAATTTCCATGGACACAAGGGGAAAATTTGGTCTGTCTTGAAGAGATACAAATTTTCCAAACCTTTGAGAGATTGATGTAAGTTATAAAAATAAACAAAGAAAACAAAAATGAAGAACAGGGGTAACAAGAAAGAGCCAAAATTGAGGCTATTCTGAAGCTCTGGCATACAGGAACTTTTCATGTCCATTCTTTTATTGCCTACTCTCCTAAACTTTTATATGCATTTACAGGGAGTTGGTCTTGAAACAAAAATGACATCCAGATCCTTTTGAAATGATAACTTTTTGTGGCTAGATCCTCACTCTACCTTTCCAATATCCCCTCAGTGTTCTCTTCCATGTGGGTGAAGAGTGAGACACAGAGAGAGACAGACAGACAGATAGACATACAAAGACAGAGACAGAGAGAGAGACAGACATGCAGAGAGAGAAACAGACATGCAGAGAGAGAGACAGACATGCAGAGAGAGAGACAGAGACAGAGAGACAGAGAGGGAGAGAGACAGAGAGGGAGAGAGACAGAGGGGGAAAGTGGGGGAGAGGGAGAGGTCTGTTCTTTACCTCCATCATTTTTTCTTTGATGTAGTCATCTTTATACTTTTAGTCTGACTGTCAAGGGAAGATGGTGAGGCAGGAATTCATGTGGAAAAAAATCAATGGATGAATGTAGAGTTCAGAAAAACAAATGAATAATAGCACTGATTGGAGCCCAGGTATACAGCTGCTCCCATGGGAAACAGGAAACCCTGGAGAAAGAACGCTTCTTCTCTGGACACTCATTCTTATTCTCTTTCATTCAACCTTCAACCCCTGCATTCCTCCTTTACAGACTACTCCCATTCATCCCTTTCCCTTGACTTTTGCTGAGCTTCCCTTAGTTCTATTTCTTTATTTCCTCCCTAACCCAGCTTCTGAAAGAAACTCTTAAGTCTTTCATGTTTCTTATTTCCTTTATGAGTGTATGTGTAATCTTCAGGTGAGTTGGGGAATAGGAAAAATAAAATTACTTCATTCCTCATTCCCTTTTTGTTTGACCATTCAGTAGATCTATATCATCCTGTTGCCCTTGGAGTCCTTGGGTCATCCTACTATGATTTTATACTTATTCATTACATTTATTGACTAAATATTAAAAAGAGAACTATATTTGAAATCATAGAACCTGGATTCAAATTATGTCTCTGTCAATTACTACCTACATGATTTTGATCAAGTCACTTATTTTCTAGAGCTCAGTTCCCTTATCTGTAAAATAAGGAAAACAGATGAGATTATCCCTAAAATCACTTTCATTTCTATAGTCTATAATTCTATTCTGATTGAATGGTTCCTTGACTATTGCTCACCAGGTTGCAATCTAGAATTCTTATAATCTGTTGAACTGAATTGTAATAATGAATGAATGAAAACAAATTAACAAAATTTAATTGAACATTGTTATCCTGACTATCCTCTCTATGTATACCTATAGATTAGGGGCTTTCCTCTTTCCCCAATCAAATTTACCAGTATTCAGGATGCTGATAAAAAACTATTATAATTTCATGGGTTAATGAGTGGTGTTTTAATGTCTTAACCCTTTCCAGATAACATATTTGTATTTTCAAAAGCTTGCCCTTGTGTAACTCTCAAAGCTTACCATTTGCCTCTTCTTTTCACCTAAGAGATGTCCCTAGGACCCCAGGGTCTTCAATCCCCTTTGGGGCAAATAAGAATATAAACATTTCCAGCTCTGTCCAAAACCTTGGGACTGAATTTCCTGAAAAAAAAA
>JAJPUD010035447.1:0-10314 GCA_023553655.1 Myrmecobius fasciatus | reverse complement strand
TCAACCAATTGAACTAATAATTTTTGGTGGATTAAGAATAAGAAAAGTCAATTCACTTCATAAATTGGAAATAGTAATCAGATAATCTATTAACTGATATTTTCTGAGTCCCTAAAATATGTTCAGTGCTCTAACCAGATGAAGCCTGAAGTCTGAAAGAATGTTCTTTTTATAATACACCAAGAGATGTGCATTGGTAGTTGTAACTATGGAAACATTATTTTTCTGGGTCACAAAATATCAGGGAAAATTCAGGGAGATTTATTTCTCAATTAGCAGAAAATCTGAAGTTCTGGGGAAGAATTCCATGTACTTTCTTCCCTCCTCTCTCTCTGCATTTTGGAATATCTAGTTGTCTTCAAGGATTACTTCACATGCCTTTTTCTAAAGAGACTATTATTGATCCCTTCTGGGAGAGGTCAGCTTTCCTCTGTCCTTCTCAAATTACTTTATATTTTTTTTAAATTTTCCTATTTGTAAATTACTGTATATATCTCTGTTCCTCCATGTTTACATGTTCTCCCTGAGATAGGAGAGACTGTTTCAATTTTATATCCCTATAACCTGACAAGGTACCTCTCACAATCAGTGTTTTTCCCCATTTTTAATTTACTATTTATTTATTTTTAATATTTTTATTTTAAAATTTTGAGTCTCAAATTCCTTTCCTCCCTGCAGTGCCTCCCCCACTTATTGAAAAAGCAAGCAACATATTATTTATACATGTGAAATCATACAAAATATTTCTATATCAGCCATGTTGAAAAAAGTGGAAGAATTATACTTAAATTTTCACTCAGAGTTCATCAATTCTATCTCTTGAAGTGGATGGCATTTTTTATCATGAGTCTTTTTGGCCTACCATTACAACATTGTATTTACTGAGTACAGTGATTTTCTGGTTCTGCTCACTTCACTCTGAAACAATTCATATAGATGTTCTCAGGCTTTTCTGAAACCATCCTGTTTCTCATTTCTTATAGCACAATACATTCCATCATAATTATATACCACAATTTGTTCAACCATTTCCCAATTCTCTACCACCACAAAAAGAGCTGCTATAAATATTTTTGTTCATATAAATCTTTTTTTATTTTTCTTTGATCTCTTTGAGATATAGACCTAGTAATAGTATTACTGGGTCAAAAGGTATGTAGTTTTACAACCCTTTGGGCATAATTCCAAATTGCTCTCCAAAATGTTTGAACTACTTCATAATGCCACTAACAATTTATTAGTGTATCTATTTTTTCTAGCATTTCTCATTTTCCTTTTCTGTAATGTTAATCAATCTGATTGTTGTGAAGTGGTACCTCAGAGTTGTTTTAATTTGCATTCTTCTAATCAATAGTAATTTACAACATTTTTTATAGATGGTTTTGATTTCTTCTGAAAACTGACAATTTGTATTTTAAAATTGCTTGTGGAATGGAATTGGATTGTTGGGAAATTTGACTTGGCTAGGATGAATTCTTCTGTTTCTCATCGTGCCTTAGTAATATAGAGAAAGGGGGGAAATGAAGTCCAAAGAAAATTCTGCTATAGAAAAAAAAATGCTGGATTTGGAATCAGAGATCTGGGTTTCAGATCACTCTCCCTTTGTGACCATGGACGATCCCATGGAACTTCTCTAAGCCTTGGATTCTTTATCTATAAAATGAGGTAAGACTAAATGACCTTTGAAGTTAAAATCCTATGTTCCTATGACTTGATGGTAAAGGGACAAAATTGTTATCTGTTCAAAAGCAGAGGAACTAAGGTAACAGTGAGTTTGTAGGAGAATTAGGACTAGAAGCCAGTGCTGCTGATAAAGTCAAGGATATAGGTTAGAATTCTTTTGTTGGATGATTGTATCCATGCAGTCCTTTGCTGGAAAAAGGACATTCTTATGTTTGGTGAGGGAAAAACTTGATTTAGCCACTTAAAAATCAGAATATAATGTTAATATAAAAAGTGTATCCTATCATTTTATGTATACTTCTCTTTTAAAATTTATATAATTTATGTGACTTCAATGCATGTGACTTTTGGAATTAATAAGAGTCTCTTATGCTGTCTGCTTCATTTCCTCTTTCTTGGGTTTGGTTTCCCATTTATCTCTGCATACTAGAGTGGTCCTCAGGGAATTCAGGTTGTTTTCTTTCTTTTACCTTCAAAATTCATTTTTTTTCCTGAAAGTTATGGGAAAAATACTCATTCAATTCATTTTATAGAGGTGTGTCTCAAGTTGACCTTAGTAGCATTTAAACACAGGTGTCCAAATGTAATGCTTCCCACCCCCCACATACCATATAAATACTGCCTCATCTCTGTAAACTCTACCTCAGGCTCCCCAAATAAACTGTTTCGCAAGCATGATTTATGGAATTTTCTTCTGACAGAAATGCTATGTTTTCTTTCGGAAGATGATACTAATTAAATGCTCTTTAAGCCACATTCAGAAAAAATAATACATTAGAAATTATTGATATTTCTTACATAATTTTTTAAAATTTATCTCTGGCACTATTATATGATGATATTTGTGAACTGGTCACAGGGATCTGCTAGTTCAGTAACTTTTCAGAGAGCAAATGGCTCTGTAAACAGTATAGCTTTATTCACATGGAAGGGAAGCAATTTACTCATTTGGCATGTTTACATTAATCAACTGTCTTTCTCCCAGTTACAATTAAAACAATAATTGAGACCCCCTGTTTGGGAAGACAAAAAGTTGGAAATCTCTGGCAACTAGTTTAAATAAACCAAAAAGCCAATGTGATTGTCCAGTCTTTTGTAATTAAAGGAAGAAACTGTATTTAAAGTTCAGAAGACTCAGTCTTTGGAGCTATCTTTCTAATACCTGGGGACAAAGGAAGGGGGAATGCTATAGGTAATATCCTTTATTAGCTCCATGTGATTTTGGGGAGTCCCTGGAGGGAGAAAATGAGTTTTGAAGAGATGAATTTAGTTTTCAGTAATCTAACTGAGTACAGATAAGCTGATTTAGTGGACTTAAATTTTCACTTTTTTGACTTTTTAAAAAGAATAAATCACATACAATTTAACAATAATTTATCAAACGTGCCTGTCAATTCAAAATTAGGAAAAGTTTTTATGAAGTGATACAGAATGTAGAAAGTATATCCAAGAGATTAATAGGCCCACTGACTATAGCTACGCAAATGAAGATAATATTAACTAAAATAAAACTCAGATTAAATACAATTCAACACAATTCACAATAATTAAGTGTTTTTGTATCATCGGGAGCTATGCTAAGTACTCAAAGTACAAAGACATAAATGAAAGTCTCTGCTTTCAAGGAGCAGAGATTCTGAGGATACTTATTCCAACGCTCACTCCCAGTGACAAGTCAGGACTCCAGAATTTGGCTACATCTCCCCCTCAGGGTTCCCTTAGGGGCCAAGAGCAATTCTCTAATGCCATCAAATTTAGATTTCACAAATATGCTTTGTCCTCCCCAAGATTAAGATCAATCAAGTCAACCAGCCTTAAGTAGATTTTAGAAAGAGATGTTTACTGAGGTGGTAAAGTAGGACTGAGACAAACTCTCCCACAAGTAAATACAATATCTAAGGCAAAGGGGTCTCAAGCTTAAAGAAAACAGATGTGACAGAGAAGTAACTCAAAGCTTAAAGTTACTGAAAGTCCTTTTCTCCCATTCATGGAGTACTTGTGTAGTCTCCCCAAAGCATGGTGAAACTGCAAATTTCTAATTTTGGCTCCCAATGTAGACAAAGATATCAACTCAATCAGGATTTCAGATAGAATATTGAGGGGAAGATAGGCCCATTCTAAATCCTCTGGACCCTTTAAAGAGAGAAAGAGCTTCAAGCCAATGTCTCTCCTTCCCCTATAATTGATTTCTTTTCAATTCACTTGATAATTTATAAATGATCCCTGGTGCTCTTCAGATGTCTTCTGCTTATCTGAACATAGTTTTACACACTTCTTGTGCAATGTTATGTCATTCCAGTTTTAAAATAAATTTGATCAATATATTTTTAATATCCTATAGTTCCTTCCAGTATGCCTCCCCCTCACCGACAACCATCTCACATAACAATTAGTATTTTTAAAGAGGAAAAAAAGAAGGAAAAAATAAGCATAATTGATTAATGAATTAACAACAAAAATTTGAAAATCTGTGCAATATATAACACTTGTGGAACCATCACCCCAAATGGATGGGGTGAGGAGTATATTCTCACATCCTTTCTAAACTTGTTTATTGTTTATAATTTTGAAATATTCACTTTTTTCCATTTACATTCTTGAAATCATTGTCTATATTGGGTTTTTTTTTTGGTTCTTTCATTCTGCATCAATTCATGTTGATGCTTTTCTGATTTATCACATTCAGTATTTCTTACAGCATGATAATATTCACATATATTCAGTTACCACAATTTGTTTATCCATTCCCTAATCAATGAGTTTTGGCTTTCTTTGCCATCACAAAAATTGCTGCTGTAAATAGTGTGGGGCAGATCAATTATCTTATTGGGGTATAAGCCTAGTAATGAAATTTTTGAATCGAAGGATATAAACATTTTAGTCACTTTATCTATAAATCCAAATAACTTTCTAAAATGGCTATATTAATTCACAACTCCACCGACAATGAACTGGTGTTGTGCTCATCTTCCCCCAACCTCTCCCAACACTTTTCCTATCTTTTTGTCATTTGTGCCAATTCTCAGGTTATAAGATGCAACTTAGAGCTGTTTTGATTTGACTATTCCAATTCTTTTTCCCACCCCCCTCTTAGTCTAAAACCTATGATTGAAATGACTGATAGGATACCCTATCACTTACACTTAAGTAGGATGGGTCTGAATAAGTCAATTTCCTCATCGAAACAGAAATTATATGCACATGGATAAGTAAATCCAAAATATTCACAAAGTACATTTGTGGAAGAGCAAGAAAAACTAAGGGCTTTTATAGGAGACAACACTTGAACTGATCCTTGAAGAGAACCAGGGATTCCAAAAGGCAATGGCAAAGAGCAAAGAATGGCTGAACACATGGGGATGTAGGAATGCAATGGAATATTATTGTGCTAATATAAATGACAATTATATGATAGATTTGAAGAAACCTAAGAAGATTGATGACAAAATTTGAAGAGTGAAATGAGTAGAACCACAAACATAATTTACACAAAATGAAACAAAACAACTCTGAAAAATCTCAGAGCCTAGATTAGGGCAGTGAATAAAGGTGACTTCAAAAGGCTGATGATAAAACATACACTTTTTGGCAAGAAAGATAATGGAACTGAGATGTAGAATCAGATATTAATTCTTAGATAAGACCAATGTGTTGATTTGTTTTGATGGACTATATATATATTTGTATGTTTTGGGGACAGGTGATAGTAATAATGGGTAGTGATTGATTTGAAAAAAAAATCATTGATTAAATATTCTTTAACTGAAGAGAAAAACAAAGGAAAAAGTGTACAATGAGACACAAATAGATGTTTCCTTCTTACCTTGCTAGATTTGGTATACAATATGTTCCAAAAGTCTTTGTGCAAGTTTAAGCTATTAAAGTTTCTTTAAAAAAAATTGTATTTAATGGAAGCTCTTTGTATAGTCCTTTTTCTTAATATTTGTATATCAAAAATATTTTTTGGTTGATGACAGTTAAATTCACAATAAAAAAGGAAAATTCAATTTTAAATTAGTTTTGAAAAAATGCAGCATGAGGGGAATGAATTGGAGATCAGTCTGGAAAGATAGGTTGTGGCTAAATTGTGAAGAGTTTTCAGTACTAAACGTAGCAGCTTTTATTTTTTCCTTGAAGCCACTGAAGCTTTTTGTAAAAGAGAGTGACATAGTCAGATTTATGTTTTAGAAATATCAAAATGGCAACTGTGTGGGGGTTGGATTAGAGAGTGGCCTTAAGGTTAAAGCATTCAGCCCACTTTTCTTCTAACTAATCTTAAAGGCTCTCAGGAAGGATATTTTGGAATTTATGTGTTTGCTTGTTGATCATTTATGTTAAAATAAAATTTATTATTAACTTAATTTTTTTATTTTTAAAAATTATTAATATTCTATTAATTTTTAAATGATAGAATAAAACAAGTATTTCCATAACATGATATAAATAAAAGATGATTACACACCAGACTGCAATTCTATTATATATAATTTGCTATTGTTTTTAAATATATGATAGTTATCATGCAAATTCCCTTTTTTTTGAGCTTTTTTTCTTCACTTTCCTTCTTCCCTTGCACTATGGATGGCTACCATTAAACACAAATAGGTGTATGTGTAAAATTATTTTATACATATTCTTATTTAAACAAAAAGGTTAAGCTAGGTGACTTGTAGTCATAACAATAACTAGCATCTTTGTTGCATTTTAAGGTTCATAAAGCACTTTATAAATAATATCTCCTTTGTTCCTTGCAATAAGCCTGGGAGATAGGTGCTATTATCCTCTCCCATTTTATAGATGATCAAACTGAGACAGAAATTAAGACTTTCTCAAGTCACAAACCTAGAAAGTACCAGACATGAGACTTGAATTCAGATCTTCCTGACTTGAGATCCAGTGTTCTGTGTGTTCCTGGCTTGCTTATAAGGTCCATTCCAAGCTCTATCATTTCATGGTCTCTGATACCCCAGCTTCCTTTAAATCTTGGGGTCTTAGCAAATGTTTAATTTGAGGGCCTAGTGACCCAGGTATCATGATGAGTAAATGGGCATGAACCTTTAAAGTATAGGATGTATAATGAAGAATAACATAAAATACACCTATCCACACCTTCTGTTTGCTGCTCATAGCTAACCCTGGGCCACCTCTCAAAATCCTGCTCCAGGTTCCTTTACAAGTTCTCATAAGTAGTTGTTATTCAGTGTTGCCCATGATCCCATTTGGGATTTTCTAGGCTTTTCTTGAAACAGTTTGTCATTTCCTTCTCCAGCTCATTTTACAGATAAGGGAATTGAGGCACATAAGGTTAAGTCACTTGTCCAAGGTCACACAACTAGTGTCCAAGGTCAAATATGAATTTAGGTTTTCCTAACTCCGGGCCACCTAACTGCCTTTCACCAATAGATGTATTATCTAAGCAAAGAATAGAGAAGTGGGGCAAGGGGAGGGGAGGAGGATGAGAAAAGAATGGTTACTTCAACAAACATTTTTTAAAATATATTTTATTTTTCCTCCAATTACATGAAATACTTTTTAACAGTTTTTTTTTTGTTTTGAGTTCCAAATTCTATACTTCCTTTCCTCTCCTCCCTCTTACCTGAGATAGTAAGCAGATATGGGTTATACATTTGCAATCATGTAAAACATTTCCATATTGGTCATTTTATTCAAGAAGACTCAAATCAAAAGAAAAGAATGAAAGAATGCTTCAACCTATTTTTAAACCATTATCAGTTCAAATTCTGGTTCTATCACTTACTAATTTGTGAATCTGAGCAAACAGTTTAGCTTCTCTAACCCTCAATTTCCTCATCTGCAAAATGGAAATAATATTTGTACCACCTAATTTTGGAAGGTTGTTGCAAAGGAAATACCATTATAAATATAGATTATTTATTGATACCATTCTCTCTCTTTCTGTCTCTGTCTCTCTGTCTGTCTCTCTCCTCTCCCCCTCCTTCCTTCCCTTCTTTTATCTCTTTCTTCCTCTTTCTCTCTCTACTTTTTTCTTCCCTCTCTCCTTTCTCCCTCCCTTCCCTTCCTCCTCTTGGCTCCTTCTTCTCTGCTTGTCAACATTCACGTCTCCCCTATCTTTAAAAGAACAAGAATAACAATCTCTTTTCCTTGATCATTCAAACTATTATCTTAACTCTTTTCTCTCTGTCACCTTCCAGAGAGAGCAGCCTATACTTAGTCTACAAAGCATATGTAGTTTTATAAATAAATAATTTTATATATAAAGCATATAAATCATATACAAAGTGTTTATAGAATCATTAAATGAGATAGCAAGGTATGCTTGTGGTTACTGTAAAGTTTCAGATGAGTTCCATCTGGCAGTTCACAAATAGGCCAGGATCCAGAAATGACTTTATCAAGAAATATTCCTGTCAAAACAGCAAACAGGATGGGTAAGGTTGAGGGGATGACTTCTGAGCATGAGGCAGCCATAGATCACACAACATATTTGTCCAGAGAGTAAGAAAGGACCAGAATGGGAGTTGGTTTCTTAAAGATGATTTCTTTCCAAGCCATGATTACTCATCCTTCCTTTTATACATTTCATTTCCTCCAAATTGACCAGTAATTAAACAGCCCCAATTAATCTCAGAAACAGTTCTGTGATTGTCCAAGAGTTAATGCCAGTGGAATTTGGAATGGCAACAAGTCATTAGGAGCGCTTGATGAATGGCCTGGACTTTCCCAGGAGCGTAGACACTACTACATTAACATTTTTCCATTTGCATATTATTGGCATCCACTTGGTGCCAAGTATCCTATATCTTGGATCAGATAATTGGAGCATTTTTATGTCACCATCATGTAACTTTAGTGAATAGGATTCTGCTTCCTATATATAGAATTTCCATGGACACAAGGGGAAAATTTGGTCTGTCTTGAAGAGATACAAATTTTCCAAACCTTTGAGAGATTGATGTAAGTTATAAAAATAAACAAAGAAAACAAAAATGAAGAACAGGGGTAACAAGAAAGAGCCAAAATTGAGGCTATTCTGAAGCTCTGGCATACAGGAACTTTTCATGTCCATTCTTTTATTGCCTACTCTCCTAAACTTTTATATGCATTTACAGGGAGTTGGTCTTGAAACAAAAATGACATCCAGATCCTTTTGAAATGATAACTTTTTGTGGCTAGATCCTCACTCTACCTTTCCAATATCCCCTCAGTGTTCTCTTCCATGTGGGTGAAGAGTGAGACACAGAGAGAGACAGACAGACAGATAGACATACAAAGACAGAGACAGAGAGAGAGACAGACATGCAGAGAGAGAAACAGACATGCAGAGAGAGAGACAGACATGCAGAGAGAGAGACAGAGACAGAGAGACAGAGAGGGAGAGAGACAGAGAGGGAGAGAGACAGAGGGGGAAAGTGGGGGAGAGGGAGAGGTCTGTTCTTTACCTCCATCATTTTTTCTTTGATGTAGTCATCTTTATACTTTTAGTCTGACTGTCAAGGGAAGATGGTGAGGCAGGAATTCATGTGGAAAAAAATCAATGGATGAATGTAGAGTTCAGAAAAACAAATGAATAATAGCACTGATTGGAGCCCAGGTATACAGCTGCTCCCATGGGAAACAGGAAACCCTGGAGAAAGAACGCTTCTTCTCTGGACACTCATTCTTATTCTCTTTCATTCAACCTTCAACCCCTGCATTCCTCCTTTACAGACTACTCCCATTCATCCCTTTCCCTTGACTTTTGCTGAGCTTCCCTTAGTTCTATTTCTTTATTTCCTCCCTAACCCAGCTTCTGAAAGAAACTCTTAAGTCTTTCATGTTTCTTATTTCCTTTATGAGTGTATGTGTAATCTTCAGGTGAGTTGGGGAATAGGAAAAATAAAATTACTTCATTCCTCATTCCCTTTTTGTTTGACCATTCAGTAGATCTATATCATCCTGTTGCCCTTGGAGTCCTTGGGTCATCCTACTATGATTTTATACTTATTCATTACATTTATTGACTAAATATTAAAAAGAGAACTATATTTGAAATCATAGAACCTGGATTCAAATTATGTCTCTGTCAATTACTACCTACATGATTTTGATCAAGTCACTTATTTTCTAGAGCTCAGTTCCCTTATCTGTAAAATAAGGAAAACAGATGAGATTATCCCTAAAATCACTTTCATTTCTATAGTCTATAATTCTATTCTGATTGAATGGTTCCTTGACTATTGCTCACCAGGTTGCAATCTAGAATTCTTATAATCTGTTGAACTGAATTGTAATAATGAATGAATGAAAACAAATTAACAAAATTTAATTGAACATTGTTATCCTGACTATCCTCTCTATGTATACCTATAGATTAGGGGCTTTCCTCTTTCCCCAATCAAATTTACCAGTATTCAGGATGCTGATAAAAAACTATTATAATTTCATGGGTTAATGAGTGGTGTTTTAATGTCTTAACCCTTTCCAGATAACATATTTGTATTTTCAAAAGCTTGCCCTTGTGTAACTCTCAAAGCTTACCATTTGCCTCTTCTTTTCACCTAAGAGATGTCCCTAGGACCCCAGGGTCTTCAATCCCCTTTGGGGCAAATAAGAATATAAACATTTCCAGCTCTGTCCAAAACCTTGGGACTGAATTTCCTGAAAAAAAAA
>JAJPUD010035446.1:0-10314 GCA_023553655.1 Myrmecobius fasciatus | reverse complement strand
GGATTGCCTCTGCCTTGACTAAACTCAAACAAATCACTAATTTCTAGCTTCATTTTCTCCTTATGAGGTGGGGGAACACAATCTCTTCATTCAATTCCAGCTCTAAGTTCTGTGTTCTAACACTGTATTCTAAGATCCCTGTTAGCTACAGGAGATCAGCTTGGCAAAGCCTGTGGAATTTCATTGACAGTTTTCTGTCTTTTGAAGTTCCTTCTAACCCTAACAATCCCATATTCCAGGTTCCCTTATGACCCAAACATTCCATGACACTAATGCAGATCCATTTTGCCAGCTGAATGGTTTGAGCCCCAAGTTCTATATTTTAAAGGAACCCCGCTTGTCAGAGTAGCTTCCCAGTTTCATCAAGCCCAGTTTTAAGAGCTAACAAATTAACTAGTGACTTGGAGAAGTTGAATCAAGATTGAAACATTTTGTTACAAAACAAAAGAATAACTATAATTGTTACTGTTCCAATGGTAGTTACAGAATAGAATACAGAAGATCCTAGAACTGGGGTAAATGCTGAGGTCATATCTAGTTCCCTATCATAGAATGGATAACCATCTAAAATGTTACTAACAAGTGGCTCATCTGTCTGTCAGTTGGACATTTCTAGTACATGGAACTCACCACCTGAAGAAGCAATCCATTGCTTTGTTGGCAGCTCTAATTGTTAAGATATATTTCCTATAAGAAAGTTCTGCCCTCTGGTGCCCAAAATAACCCAAGAATGATCCCTCTTTCTTGTGGCAGTCCTTCAGCTATATAAAGATAACCAATTGTGCTACCATCTCATCTCCAAAATTTCTTTTCTTTAGAGCCCTCTGCCTCTCTTTGAGTGAGCAAAATCAAAACTATCTGATTTGCTCAGGAAGTTGTTCCTTAAGGTCTTCAAAGACTCCTTTGGCTTTTCCCAGACAAGAGATGATACAGGAACTCTGTTTAGATTTTAGGTGGGACTTCAGGTCAGATCAACAAGTATTTATTGAGTTCTGGCTGTATGTTCAGTACAGTGTGAGGTGCTGGATACCAACATGTGCCTCCAAGCCCCTGACTTTGAAAGCTGCTATAGTATGGAAAGCTGCACTGAACTAGGAAGCTTAAATAAGGATTAAGGTCCTAAATTTGATGATACTTCTGTGATCATGGGCAAGTCACTTCCTCTCTGAGGCTCAGGCTTCAGTTTTTCCACCTATAAAATGGAGGTAATATTCATACTACTAGGTTCACAAGGATATTGTATAAAAGCCATGATAACAATAACTGTCTGGAAGGTCTCTGTAAGATTACAGGGCTGAATGACTATGAACTGCTCATGCTTATAGTTGGCTTAGAGATGGCAAGTGACTTCCTTGAGCTTATACAGCAGAGTGGGTGACTCAAAGCTAGGTGTCCTGTCGCCAAAAAAATGGTTCTTCTGATGACTCCAGTATTGAATCAAAGTTATTCCATAAGATTTTGGAATTAAAAGGGAAACTGAGGTCCAGAGATGTGACATATCTAAGAGCATATGATGGAAGCCTGGTCTTTCATGCAGCTAATTAATCCCCTGTGCTAAATCTGGCTAGGTTTAGTTTGAGCTCCTTGATGTTAGAGGAACAGGGGAGAAGATGCACTGTCCTATCTATCCACACCGGAACATTAGCCGGTGTCATAAAGTAGCATTTGAGAATCAACTTCTTTAATGTTAATCCAATTAAGATTGGAGTGTGAAGTGGAAAATCAGTTCAATGGGAAGTCTGGAAATGTACATTAACAAATCCTACCCATTAGCCTCTCAGGGTCCAGATGAAAGTCCCTGAAGGCTATTGAACAAACAATATTCTCTGGTATCTGGATATTTTGAACAGATGTCTGGATCAAAGGTACATGCAGAAACCAAAACAAAATGAAGCAACAGCAATAAAAACCCAAACACCTGCCCGGCAGCAGTAGTGTAGGCGTTGGGGCCCCAACTCAAAGCTCAAAGAAATAAATTTCTTCAAGGATGCCCACTTACTAAGATCTGAGCTAGAATTTGAATCTAGCTTTCCTGACTCTAGGATTCTTTTCATTGTTTTATACTGCCCAATGCAAGGATCATCATCAGTAGTAAAACTTCACAGCTCTTGGAGCCTTTGAGGTTCGGGGAAATGGAAACCATGCATAGTCAATGATTACTCCTACCAATGTAGCTGATGTGAAGATGAAGGGAGAGATCTGGCCAGGACCTGAGCAATGGTGGACTCATGATGTGTAAGGATTTTCATTCACTTTTGACTACAAGGGATCTTAAAATCATAATAGCTAGCATTTACATAGTGCTTCAAAATATGCAAAACAAGTTATAAACATTATTTGAATGGGACAGCTAGGTGGTACAGTGGATAGAGCACCAGCCCTGAAGTCGGGAGGATCTGAACTCAAATTTGACCTCAGACACTTAATACTTCCTAACTGTGTGATCCTGGTTGTGAATTGTTTCTAGTAGTTTTTTACTTGAGTCTTTAGGGTTCTCTACGTATATCATCATGTCATCTGCAAAGAGTGATAGTTTGGTTTCCTCATTACTTACTCCAATTCCTTTAATCTCTTTTTCTTCTCTTACTGCCAAAGCTAACATTTCTAAGACAATATTAAATAATAATGGTGACAGTGGGCAGCCTTGTTTCACTCCTGATCTTATTGGGAATGGTTCTAGTTTGACTTTGTTACATATGATGCTTGCTGAAGGTTTTAAGTAGATACTACTAATCATTTTAAGGAAAAGCCCATTTATTCCTATACTCTCCAGTGTTTTTAATAGGAATGGGTGTTGGATTTTATCAAAGGCTTTTCCTGCATCTATTGAGATAATCATATGGTTTTTATTATAATTATTTTACTATAATTGGTTATTAATATAATTGATTATGCTAATAGTTTTCCTAATATTGAACCAGCCCTGCATTCCTGGTATAAATCCTACTTGGTCATGGTGTATTATCCTGGGGACGACTTTCTGTAATCTCGTTGCTAGAATCTTATTTAAAATTTTTGCATCAATATTCATTAGGGAAATGGGTCTATAGTTTTCTTTCTCAGTTTTCTCCCTACCTGGTTTAGCTATCAGCACCATATCTGTGTCATAGAAGGAATTTAGTAGTACACCTTCTTTCCCTATTTTTTCAAATAGTTTATATAGTATTGGGATTAATTGTTCTTTGAATGTTTGGTAAAATTCACATGTAAATCCATCTGGCCCTGGAGATTTTTTCTTAGGGAGTTGATTAATAGCTTGTTCTATTTCTTTTTCCAAAATAGGGCTATTTAAATAATTTATTTCCTCTTCTGTTAACTTTGGCAATCTATATTTTTGTAGATATTCCTCCATTTCATTTACATTATCAATCTTATTGGCATAAAGTTGGGCAAAGAAACTCCTAATTATTACTCTAATTTCCTCTTCATTGGAGGAAAGTTCTCCCTTATCATTTTTGAGACTAACAATTTGATTTTCCTCTTTCCTTTTTCTAATCAAATTAACTAAAGGCTTATCTATTTTGTTGGTTTTTTCATAAAACCAACTCTTAGTTTTATTTATTAATTCAATAGTTTTCTTATTTTCAATTTTATTGCTCTCCCCTTTAATTTTCAGAATTTCAAATTTGGTATTTAATTGAGGGTTTTTAATTTGGTCTTTTTCTAGCTTTTTTAATTGTAAGCCCAGTTCACTGATCTTCTCTTTCTCTATTTTATGCAAGTAAGCATCTAGAGATATAAAATTACCCCTTATAACCACTTTAGCCGTGTCCCACAAATTTTGGTATGTTGTCTCATTATTGTCATTCTCCTGGATGAAATTTTCGATTGTGTCTATAATTTGCTCTTTCACCCATTCATTCTTCAGGATTAGATTATTTAATTTCCAATTAACTTGTGGTCTATTTTCTCCTGGCCTTATATTACATGTGAGTTTTATTGCATCATGATCTGAGAAGGATGCATTTACTATTTCTGCTTTTCTGCATTTGATTTTGAGGTTTTTATGCCCTAACACATGATCAATTTTTGTATAAGTTCCATGAACCCCTGAGAAAAAAGTATACTCCCTTCTATCACCAAACTGTGTGATCCTGGGCAAGTCACTTAACCCCAGTTGCCTCAGCAAAAAAAAAAAAAAAAAGGTGTGTGTTTATGTATGTATATATATCTATAATATGTAATTTTAATGTAAACCCCCCTGAAAAGTAGATGCCCCCTCATTTTAAAGATGAAGAAAATGAGGTAGAAGATAAGTGACTTACCCAAAATAACCATCTGAGGCATGGTTTAAAGTCTTGACTCTTTCCTACTTCTAGAACTAGGCTTCTTAAACTTTTTCTACTTTCAACCCATTTTCACCCAAAAAATTCTTATGTGACCCAGGATACATAGGCATATAAAATAGCTATACAAATCAAACATTACAATAAATCATAATTTCACAACCCCCACATTCAGTTATGAGCCCCCATATGGGGTTGTGAACCAGCTTCATTCTAGAAGGGACTTAGAGCATAAAATATTGGCGGTATAAGATGTCTTAATATCTAGTCCACCCTCTATGTTTTACCAATGAGATCAGCAGAAGGAAAAATTATTTAGCCTAGGAGTTTCTGCAGGCTTTTTCTAGTCTCCTGGATGGGAGTGATTTCTCATTTTCTTCCCTTACCATGTAGACTAGAATTGGGTCCAGATCATTACATGAAAAGAGGCAATCCAAAAATGACTTGTCCAAAAGTCTACATGACAAGAAGCAATCAAAAAATGACTTGTCCAAAAGTCAGCTACCTAGTAAGTAGTAGAAAAAATAGCACTAGGACCCAAGCCTCCTGATGTTCTTTATTAAGGATTTTTCCCCCAGTGTGATTCTGGTGGGTACTGTAGGGAGTACCTTATAAGTGTCAAGTATCCTAGATAGTCCAAGGAGGATTTTAGTGAATAGCCTCACGACATGCCCAGACTAGTCCTGAGGGAAGGATGCTGACCTTCCTAAGGAAAAGCTTATAAAGTCTCGCTGGCATCTCATGCTGTATCAGCACATGTGCAGATTTCATTATGTGGCTACTCATCAGATTCTAGCCTTGCCTATAGTTTTCCCTTCATGATTAGGTTTCCCTTTTCTAAGCCTTTGAAATCTTGCTTCCCCAAGAGTTGGGCTCAGATGAAAAGACTAGAAAGGTCGAGACTGGGGTTCTTTCACTATGCTATACAGTTTTCCTTCCTGGGCTAAACACTGAATGTCAGAATAACATGAAGTGACAGAATGGAAAAGGGACTTTTGGGAATAGAAATAGCCTTCATGTCCTGAATGCTCTATGGTTTATATTGTACTCCCCTCAGAATAGTCTCATGGGCTAGATGGGACAGTCCTATGATACTTTTTTTTTTTTCAGCAGAAGAAAGAAATGAAGTCACTTGCCCAGAGTTTCACAAATTGTTGTCAAAACCAGAATTCCAGTCCAGGTTTTCTGAATATAAAATCAATTCCTCCCACTCTACCATTGCTTCAAATGTTAGGAAATAAAATAGCACCCATAGACATCAGGAGTTGTGTAGTTCGCTCCAACTTAACACCTACTCCAACGTCCTCACATTTTACCGAGTCCCAGAGAAAAGTGTTTTGTCTGAAGGTTCCACCTACTAAATAGAACAAAATAAGGCTAGGATCCAAGCCTCCTGATGCCCTATCAAGAACCTTCCCCTAGTGTCATGCTGGTAGCTGCTATAGGATGTGGAGTCCACCCCACCTCATTTTATTCAGAGGCAGAAATCTGAAGAGCCACAACTAAGAATTCTGTCCCCTGAACAAATATACTTGAGAGGTACATAGGAAAGAGACAACAGTCAGTTTGTAGCCATCTTTTCCAAAGTTAATAATTTTCTAAAGCATAAGTCTAACCATGTCATGTCCCAGCTCTCAAGAATTTTCAAAGACTCTGTTGTACTAAAACACATTTCTCAGTTTGGCATTTAAAACTGTCACAATCTGCCTCTAGCATGTTACTTTCCTTATAACTCTTCATTTCAGCCTATCTAGTCCTCTGGCTGTTCCCTGAAGTTGGTATTCTACTTCCCACATCCATGTCTAGGATGCATTCCCTCATTCTACCCATCTCAATTCTTAGGATCCCTAACTTCCCTCCGAGTCTCAAATCATACGTTACCTTCCACAGGAAGTCTTTCCCCTGGCTGTTAATACCCTCTCTGTCCTCAATTTGACATTTAAGTATTTTTTGACTTCTTATACATTATGTCCCCCAACTGAATATGAGCTCCTTGAGGACAGAAATTTTGCATCTTTGGTAGAGCATTTGTTGCTGTGGTTCAGTCATTTCAGTTGTGTCCAACTCTTCTAGACCCCATTTGGGGTTTTCTTGGTAAAGATACTGGAGTGGTTTGCCATTTCTTTCTCCAGCTCATTTTATAGATGGGGAAACTGAGGCAAACAGGGTTTAAGGGACCTGCCTAGAGTCACACAGCTAGAAAGTGTCTTTAACTCTTGACTCAGACCCAGCCATCTCTATCCATTGTGCCTCCTGGCTGCCCTAAATCATGTGTGCCATGAATATATATATAAAGCCAGTGTATGACCCTAGAATAGTCTGACACAATCCCAGTGTAGAGAAAAGAGCACTTTTGTGCTGTCCAGAATGCTTTACAAGAATTTTGGTTTTGGTTTTGGTTTTGCCAGTGGGTATGAAGGCAGATATTTAGAACAATTTTACCTAACATTTATTTTTGCCCCTAGGTTTACTTATATGACAACTGGAAAACAAACTAAGGATAGCTCTGTGGCCCCAGCTACCACATAGTTCCTGTGGGGTTTGGGGGATAAGTGCCCCCAAAGGGATTCTTGACAAAGCAGGGATAACAAAAGCTACAAGGGAGATAGGGACCTGGAGTCAGCAGAAAGAAAAATTATTCAAAGAATAGAGCGTTTTAGCCTAGGAGTTTCTGTTGGCTTTTTCTGGTTACCTGGATAGGAGTGATGACTCCTCATCTTCCCTTACCATGTAGAGGCTTACTAGCCATTCCCTCCCAGCAGACGGTTTCAGAGACACTAGGATAATATGTGGCCTGCACTGATTGGTGGTTCAGGAGAAGATTCCATCATAGTCGGAAAAGGACAATGTACAAGATGAAAATCCCCATCTCCATTAACATATTAAAAAAAAAAAAACACATTACAACCAGAATCAAAGACGTCAAATAGCCATGTTCAAGTCTTCAGAAGGCACTTCTGGGCTCCGGGCTCCAGTGTTCAAGTTCAGTAGTACAATTTTTGAATTTAGCTCCAGTGTGGGTGACTTATCCTATATACTGAGAGGAAAGTGCCACTGACATTTCTGGGAAGAGAGGAGATGCTCACAGACTTGATTAGATTTCCTCATCTTGATTTCCAGATGCTACACAAAAGTAATCTGGAAATGGGAATTCCTGCATCCTTTAGATCTGTTCCCAGCTCAACTCTAACCAAGCCTTAAGTAAACCCAGAGACTTGTGACACTCGGCCTTTCCTTCCTCCATTTGACCCGTCCCATAACCAAATATACATACACATAGGTATATACATGCACAAAGGGGCCTTGCATACACTGTGTGTAGTATGAACACACTTAAATGCACATAAAGGCTACATGTTCACTCACAGAATTCTGCCCCCACACTCCCACACACATACACACACACACACACACACACACACACACACACAGCCTCAGCCCAGCTGAAGCACAATTCCTTAAATAGGAATACATGGACACAAGAAGGAAGGAAGGGGCAAGGGGAGGGTAGTTTCTATCTCTGTTCGGGTCTGGTTCCCTGAGTTGCTCCCCATTTCCTAAGTGTGACCCAAAGATGGTGACCAAGGTAAGGAGGAAGTGATATCCTCAACAAGCATCCTTCATACATGTTTCCCACCCTTGGTCTCATCTGGCACCTGCCACCAGTGTTAGGGAAAGAGGCAGCGGTCCAGCCTGGGAGCACTGGGCAAAATTCCCTTGGAAAGTCTGTGGAAGTGTTCAGAAGCTGAAAACTCTTCCTGAGGCTGAGGAGGAAACGGGGCTGAAGTTTCGCCACATCAGTCAGACAAGAGGGAGGGCCCTGGACAGGCAGTCTCTACCTGACCTGGGCCTCCTGGGCCATTGCTGGCCATCTCCACCCCGTCCCAAGCTGCCTGCACAGGACTGGCAAGGATCGATCCAGGAGTTGTCATGCTCCTAGCATTGGGGGGAAGATAATCCAAGTCAGTTCACTGGATAAAGCTGGAAGGACCCTTAGGAATCACCAGATCCAGTCCTCTCAGTCTCCCGAAGGCAAAAACCAAGACCAAAAGAAGGGAAATGTCACATAGGAGAGAAGGACTCAGAGTCAGGCCAAAAGGCTGACTCCCAATCCAGAGCTTTTCACTGCTGTAGTACAATCCAGGACCCTCTGCTTTCTAACCCAGCCTGCTGCCCCGGGCTCTTGGGATTGGACGCAGCTTTCCTGGGTATCAGACTGGGAGTCCCGAGCTCCACCGGGCTGAGAGGAGGAGGAGGAAAGAGCTTCTTGTGGCGTAGCCCCATCCCAGAGAATCAAGGTTCCCTTGCCCCTTTGCAGTTGGCTTTAGTGGGCCCCATATGTCGTCACTGAGTGGGGTAGCCCCAAGCTTCCTGCCAGGGCCAGCTCACCATCCCGAGCCATGGGCCCCAGCCCCATCCCCGGCCTGAGAGTTGGCTGTGTGTGTGTGCTGGGGGTGGAGGGCAAGGTGTCATATCAGCCGCTCCTCAGGAGGCACCTTGAGGACACTGTCCATTTCTAGCCGGGCCCCTGCCACCTCCTGTTGGCTGGGACTGTAGGTCCCCTCGGACTGACGCCTCTTCCGGGCTGCAAGGACCCCCGAGAGGAGGCCGATGAGGAGCAGCAGAAGGCAGCCGCAGGCCACGGGCACCACCACCTCAATCAGTGGGAATGAGAACAGCGTGACTGGAGGCCCCTTCTGCAAAAGACATCAACAGGAGGAGAGACGTGAACCTCAGAGAGCCGGCCATAGCTTGTCCAGCCACAGAATCAGACTTATGCAAGTGGAAGGGCTCCAGGAGAAGGGGCCACGTCCAACCCTCTTACTTCAGAGATGAAAAAAACCAGGACCCCCAACCGTAATTTAATCCAGCCCCTTGTAAGGACAAGTGGCCACCCAGCCTCTGACTGAAGACTCCTGGAGGGAGGGAATTCACTGACCTCACAAGGCAACTTTGGCTCCTTGTTAATTATTGGGAAGTTCTTCCTTACACTGCTTTAAAAATCTGCCTTCCCTTTAACTTCTTAGTTTTTTCCCCTCTGAAGCTAATCAGAACTCCATGATACACCTTGACATATATCTCCATGATAGAACTTGACGTACCTAGACAACAACGACATCCTTCTCAGTCTTCTTCTTGTTAATCACACCTCCTCCCACTTCCTTTTGACCAGCCCTTGGATAGTACAGTTTCTCAGACCTTCCCTAATTTGGTTGCCCCTCTCTAAACAAGCTTCAGCTTGGCAATGTCCTTCCCAAAATGTGGTGCCCAGAGCCAAACTGGTTCTCAAAATGAGGTCTGGCAAGGATGTCGGAATCATCACTCTACTCAAGCAAGACACTGTCTCAGTCTATACAGCCTAAAATCCCACTAGCTTTTTCAGCTGCCTGACTACTGACTCAACTTGGAAGTCCACTAAGACCCTTCAGGCCCTTTTCACATGCGTTCTCCATCCTATACTAGGGCAGGTGGCCATGGTTCAAGTCAGAAGGCAGTAGCCAGTCTGTATGTTTAGATGCACGTTTATTTCCTTTGCTTCTGCTTTACTATTTAACTTAGACAAAAACAGCAGGGAGCAGAGAGGATACTTAGAGGACTGTCATGGGACAAAGGGATTAACTTATTCTGTTTGAACAGAAACGGGAGGGAAAAGTTACCAAAAGGCAGATGCCAGCTCAATGTAAGGAACCATTTTTGAACGCTTAATGCTGTCACATAAGTTGCCTTGGGAGATAGGGAGCTCCCCAACCCTGGAGGGCTTCAGGTTTAGTCTAACTGACCACTTGTCAAGAGTGATGTAGAGTATTCCTGTTTGAGGGTGAGTTGGAATACGCCCAGATATCCTTCCAAGCTCCATGATCCAGTGATTCAACTTTGTGACACAAGCTGTTTGAAGACCTGGGAGAGAAAATCCCCTCCCCAGATGCCCAGGTATTTGCCTGTTATTCTCTGCCCTCTCCCTCCCCCACATTCAGACTCATGCCCTCACCCATCTCAGCTGACCCCCTTCCCCTATGATCCTGAGCAT
>JAJPUD010035444.1:0-10316 GCA_023553655.1 Myrmecobius fasciatus | reverse complement strand
CACTGAGAGCAAGACAACAAGTAAAAGAGGCCTTAGGTTAAGGGCAATGAGAGCTACCCCATGCTGTGGCCACAAACCAAAACCAAGGGACCACTGGAAAACTGCCCATCCCTGAAACAACCAAGGCCACCCTTTGTCAGCAACATACTAAATAATAGGGGCCCGCTGAAAATTGCAACCAAGGCAACAACCTGCTGTGAGGAACAAGACACCAAAGAAAAGGGGCCTCTGGATAATGGCTACCAGGGCAACCCCCCTGTGGGGACAAAACACCTAAACCAAGGGACCCCTGGGAAAATGCCCATCTATGAAAACACCAAGACTACCCCCCGTTATCAGGAAGATATACTAGGGGCCCTCTGAGTACTGACAGCAAGGCAACCCCCTACTATGAGAAAGACACCAAATAAAGGGGGCCTTGGATAATGGCTACAAGGGCTACCGCCTGCTGTCGGCAACACAAGAAATCAAAGGGGCCTTTGGATAATGTTAACCTAGGAAACCCCCTGCTGTGGACAACAAACCAAAGCCAAAGGACCCTTGGAAAACTGCTCTTTCCCAAAACCAACAAGGCGATCCCCTGATCTGAGAAAGACAGGAAAGAAAAAAGGCCTGAAGATAATGGCTACCATGGAAACCCCCTGCTGTGGCCAAAACACCAAATAAAAGGGGCCTTGGCATAATGGCTGCAAGGGCTATCTCCTGTTGTAGGCAACACACAAAAACCAAGGGACGGCCTGGGAAACTGCCTGAACATGAAAACAGCAAGAAGAACCACCACATCTCAGGAAGACACCAAAGAAAAGGGGCCTTTGGATAATCGCAACTAGGGCTACCCCTTGTGGCAGCCAACACATCAAAACCAAGGGACTTCTGGGGCACTGCCCATCCCTGAAATCAGCATGGTGACCCCCTGATCTGAGGAAGACACCAAAGAAAAAGGCCTTTGGAGAATGGCTACCAGGGCTAATCCCTGCTGTGGCCAACAGGGGGTCTCTGGCCTTGATTTCCATAGGGCCTCTCTGCCCCTTTGGTGCCTCGGACCCTGATCTCCATAGGACCCTGTTCTCCATGGAGGTCTCTGCCTCTGAACTCCTTGGTAGGGTCTCTGCCACCATAACCATGACACCCTTTATTGTTTACAGGTTTATCTTCCCTTCCCTCCCAGGGGATATCGGGGCAGAGACCCCTCCATGGAGAGCAAGTTGACACCCCATGGAGATCAGTGCTGCAGACGCCCCAAGGAGAGCAGGGCAACAAATCTCCCGGGGAGATCAGGGACAGAGACTCCCCATGGAGATCAGTCACACAGAAGCCCATGGAGATCAGAGTCAGAGACTCTCCATAGAAATCAGGGGAAGAGAACCATTATGGAAATCAGGTTCAGAGATCCCTAGAGAGATCCGTGCCCGAAACCCCCACAGGGGCAGGGAATCCATGGAAACCCCCTAGGTAGATGAAGTGTGTAGATACCAAGGGAGATAAAGGACAGAGACCCATCATGGGGATGAGCAGTAGAGGCCCCCATGGAGATCAAGGGCAAAAACCCTCAAGTGAGATCAGAAACAGATACCTATGGAGATTGTGGTCAGAGATCCCCATGGAAATCAAGTTTACAGACCCCCCCAGCAAGATCAGCTTCAGAGCCCCAATGTGGAAATCAAGGTCCAATACTCCCTCGGGCAGAGTCCCCTCATGGTGACCAGAGGGAGAAACCTCACATGGAGCCTTGTGTTGCAGTCCCCCATGGAGATCAGTAGCAGAGACCCTCCATGGAAATCAGGACCAGAGATCCCATGGATTTCAGGGACACAGACCACCCATGGAAATCAGGGGCAGAGACCTCCTATGGAGAACAGCAGTACAGACCCCCCCGGGGGCAAAGAAGCTCCAGGGACACCAACGAGAAAGACCCTCATGTAGATCATGGGGTGACCTGGACAGTGAGAAGATGGATAGAAAGCTGAACACCAACAAAAAGGAAGAGATGCTGGAAGGAGGCAGCAGAGGATGTGGAGATGGGGGGAATCACAGGGAAATTAGGGGAAAAGATCAGGTCATGAAGAAGGGAAGAGAAACGGGTAAGGAATACAAGGTAGCAGAGATCCCACAAAGGAGATCAGAGGCAGAAGCCCCCATGGAGATTAGTGGCAGAAACCCTACTTCGAAATCTCAGCCAGAGACCTCCCATGAAGATCGAAGGCAGACTTCTCAGGGACATCGGGGTCAGAGATCCCCATTGGAGGTCAGGGTCACATATAACCCATGGAGACCAAAAGCAGAGTCCACACATGGAGGTCACGACCAGAGACCACCCCCCCCAGAAAATCAACACAAAGTCTCCAGCTGAGTCCACAATTAGAGCAATCAGGGTCAGAGATTCCCCCATAGAAATCATGGTCCAAGATCCCAAGGGGCAAAGCCCCCTTATGCAGACCAAGGACACAGACCTCCCATGGAAACCAGAGACAGATCTCCCTTGGACATGAGACTTGGAGTCAAAAACAGAAACACAAAGACCCTCCAATGAGATCAGAGACAGACTGCTTATGGAGATCACAGTCAGAGACCCCCCCAATAGAAATTAAGGTTACAGACACCCCAGGGAGTTGAGATTCAGAGACCCATTATGGAGATCAGAGGCAGAGACCTCACATGAAGATTTGTGTTGGAGTCCCCCATGGAGATCAGTGGCAGAGACCTTCCATGGAAAGCAGGGCCAGAGACCCCGGTGGATTTCAGGGACACAGACCACCCATGGAAAGCAGGGGCAGAGACCCCGGTGGATTTCAGGGACACAAACCACCCATGGAAAGCAGGGGCAGAGCCTCCCCATGGACATCAGAGTAAGAGACCCTTAAATGAGATCAGAGACAGATTCTCAGACCAGAGATCATGGTCAGAGACCCCCATAGAAATCAGGTTCAGACATGCCCTAGGGACATCAGATTTTTTTTAATGTTTATACATTTCTTTTTTTATTAAAGCTTTTTATTTGTATAACATATGTATGGGTAGTTCCCCAGCATTGATCTTTACAAAGCTTTCCATTACATATTTTACCCCCAGTCCCATCCCCTCCCCTAGATGCCAGGAAGTCCACTACCTGTTAATAATGTTGAAATGCTTGACAAGTTATGCAAGGAAAATCATATCTACAAGAAAAAAAGAAAATAAGAGAAAGGTAACACAATGCAAGCAAATGCCAATAGAGATCATGAAAATGTTACATCGTGGTCCATATTTCATATCCCTCTCTCAGGGTTTTCTTCAGTGAACAATTGGAACTGGTTTGAGACAATTCTTCGTTGCAGAGAGCCATGTCCATTAGAATTGATCATCATGTAATACTGTTGTTGCTGTGTATGATGATCTCCTGGTTCTGCTCGTTTCACTCAGCATCAGTTCATGCAAGTCCCCCCAGTCCTCTCTGAAATCGTCCTGCTGGTCGTTTCTTACAGAGCAATAATATTCCATAATATTCATATACCATAATTTATTCAGCCACTCTCCAATTGATAGGCATCCCTTCAGTTTCCAGTTTCTAGCCACTACAAAAAGGGCTGCCACAAACATTCTTGCACAGGTGGGTCCCTTTCCCTCCTCTAAGATCTCTTTGGGATATAGGCCCAGTAGAAACACTGCTGGGTCAAAGGGTATGCACAGTTTGATAACTTTTTGACCATAGTTCCAGATTGTTCTCCAGAATGGTTGAATCCGTTTGCAATTCCACCAGCAATGTATGAGTGTCCCAGTTTTCCCACATCCCCTCCAAAATTCATCATTATCTTTTCCTGTCATTTTAGCCAATCTGACAGATGTGTAGTGGTAACTCAGAGTTGTCTTAATTTGCATTTCTCTGATCAATAATGATTTGGAACACCTTTACATATGACTAGAAAAAGTTTTAATTTCATCATCTGAAAATTGTCTTCATATCCCTTGACCACTTATCTATTGAAGCGTGGCTTGAATTCTTATATATATGAGACAATTCTCTATATATTTTAGAAATGAGGCCTTTATCAGAAACATTAAATGTAAAGATGATTTCCCAATTAGATGCTTCCCTCCTAATCTTGTCTGCATTTGTTTTATTTGTACAGAAACTTTTTAACTTAATATAATCAAAATTATCCATCTGGTGTTCAATTAGGAGTTTCAGGTATTCTTTGGACATAAATTTATTCCATCTCCACAGGTCTGAGAGATAAACTATATTATGTTCCTCTAAGTTGCTTACAAAGTCCCTCTTTATATCTAGATCATGAACCCATTTAGATCTTATCTTGGTATGTGGTGTTAGGTATGGGTCAAGCCCTAATTTCTTCCACACTAGTTTCCAATTTTCCCAGCAGTTTTTGCCGAATAGTGAGTATTTATCCCAAAAGCTGGGGTCTTTGGGTTTATCAAACACTAGATTGTTAAGGTTATTGCCTAGATTGTCCTGATAACCTATTCTGTGCCACTGGTCGACTGCTCTATTTCTTAGCCAGTACCAAACGGTTTTGATGACCGCTGCTTTATAATATAATTTTAGATCTGGTACAGCGAGGCCACCTTCATCTGCCTTTTTTTTTTCATTAATCCCCTTGAAATCCTTGACCTTTTGTTCTTCCAAATGAACTTCGCTACTATTTTTTCTAGATCTGTAAAATAGTTTCTTGTAAGTTTGGTTGGTATGGCACTAAATAAGTAGATTAGTTTGGGTAGTATTGTCATTTTTATTATGTTCACTCTGCCTACCCATGCGCACTTAATATTTTTCCAATTGATTAGGTGTGATTTTATTTGTGTGGAAAGTGTTTTGTAGTTTAGTTCGTATAGTTTCTGACTTTTTCTTGGCAGATAGATTCCCAAATATTTTATCCTATCATCTGCTATTTGGAATGGAATTTCTTTTTGTATCTCTTGCTGCTGAACTTTGTTGGTAATATATAAAAATGCTGATGATTTATGTGGATTAATTTTGAATCCTGCCACTTTGCTAAAGTTGTGAATTGTTTCTAGTAGTTTTTTAGTTGATTCTCTAGGGTTCTCTAAGTATACCATCATGTCATCTGCAAAGAGTGATAATTTGGTTACTTCATTACCTACTCTGATTCCTTTTATCTCTTTTTCTTCTCTTATTGCTAAAGCTAACATTTCTAATACAATATTAAAAAGTAATGGTGACAGTGGGCAGCCTGGTTTCACTCCTGATCTTATTGGGAATGGTTTTAGTTTGTCTCCATTACATATAATGCTTGCTGATGTTTTTAAATAGATGCTACTGATCATTTTAAGGAAAAGCCCATTTATTCCTATACTCTCTAGTGTTTTTAATAGGAAAGGGTGTTGGATTTTATCAAAGGCTTTTTCTGCATCTATTGAGATAATCATATGTTTTTTGTTAATTTGGTTATTAATATAATTATGCTGATAGTTTTCCTAATATTGAACCAGCCCTGCATCCCTGGTATAAATCCTACTTGGTCATAGTGTACTATCCTGGGGATGACTTTCTGTAATCTCATTGCTAATATCTTATTTAAGATTTTTGCATCAATATTCATTAGGGAAATTGGTCTATAGTTTTCTTTCTCTGTTTTCACCCTACCTGGTTTAGCTATCAGCACCATATCGGTCTCATAGAAGGATTTTGGCAGTATAACTTCTGTCCCTATTTTCTGAAATAGTTTGTATAGTATTGGAATTAATTGTTCTTTGAATGTTTGGTAGAATTCACATGTAAATCCATCTGGCCCTGGAGATTTTTTCTTAGGGAGTTGGTTAATAGCTTGTTATAGCTAATTATGGGGCTATTTAAATAATTTATTTCCTCTTCTGTCAACCTGGGCAATCTATATTTTTGTAGATATTCCTCCATTTCCTTTAGATTATCAAACTTACTGGCATAAAGTTGGGCAAAGTAACTCCTAATTATTACTCTAATTTCCTCTTCATTGGAGGAAAGTTCGCCCTTATCATTTTTGAGACTAACAATTTGATTTTCCTCTTTTCTGTTTCTTATCAAATTAACTAAAGGCTTATGTATTTTGTTGTTTTTTTTTCATAAAACCAACTATTAGATTTATTTATTAATTCAATAGTTTTATTATTTTCAATTTCATTAATTTCTTTTTTTATTTTTAGAATTTCCAATTTGGTGTTTAATTGAGGGTTTTTAATTTGTTCTAGGTTTTTTGATAATAAGCCCAATTCACTGATCTTTTCTTTCTCTATTTTATGCAAGTAAGCATCTAGAGATATAAAATTGCCCTTATAACCACTTTGGCCGTATCCCAAAAATTTTGGTATGTTGTCTCATTATTGTCATTCTCCTGGAAGAAATTATTGATTGTGTCTATGATTTGCTCTTTCACCCATTCATTCTTCAGGATTAGATTATTTAATTTCCAATTAACTTTTGGTCTTTTTTCTCCTGTCCTTATATTGCATATGATTTTTAGTGCATCATGATCTGAAAAAGATGCATTTATTATTTCTGCCTTCCTGCATTTGATTTTGAGGTTTTTGTGTCCTAACACATGGTCAATTTTTGTATAAGTTCCATGAACTGCTTAGAAAAAAGTAAACTTCCTACTGTCTCCATTCAATTTTTTTGCAAGATCTATCATACCTAACTTTCCTACAATTGGTTTACCTTCCTAGTTTCTTTCTTATTTATTTTGTGGTTTGATTTATCTAATTCTGAGAGAGCAAGGTTGAGATCCCCCACTAGTATAGTTTGGCTGTCTATTTCTTCTTGCATCTCTCTTAATTTCTCTCCTAGGAATTTGGATGCTATATCACTTGGTGCGTATATATTTAGTACTGATATTGCTACATTATTTATGGTACCCTTTAAAATATATAGTTTCTTCCTTATCTCTTTTGATTAGATCTATCTTTGCTTTTACTTGATCTGAGATAAGGATTGCTACCCCTGCTTTTTTTGTTGACCTGAAGCATAATAGGTTCTGCTCCAGCCTTTTACCTTCACCCTGTATGTGTCACTATGATTTAGATGTGTTTCTTGTAGACAACATATTGTTGTATTCTGGTTTTTAATTCAGTCTGATATCCACTTCTGCTTTATGGGAGAGTTCATCCCATTCACATTCACAGTTAGAATAAATAATTCTATATTTCCTGCCATCTTATTTACCCAAGTTTTGTTTTTTCCCTTTCCTTTCCCCTTTCTCCCTTCCTCCTCCTCAGTATTTTGCTTTTGATGACCACCTCCCTCAAACAATCCTCCACCCTTTAGAGCCCCTCCCCTTTTTTTACTCCTTTCCCCTAATTCTTCTAATTTCCCTTCTACTAGTCTATCCCTTTTTTTTCCTCCTTTCCCTCCAGCTTCCCTCTAGCAACAGACATGTTTCTCTGTGTAAATCAAGTGTCTGATATACACTTTTAGAGCCCAATCTGATAAGAGTAAGATTTACACAATGCTCATCTCCCTCCCTTCTTTCCCTCAAATGTATTAGGTTTTCTTTGCCTCTTCAAGAGATTTTACCTTGTTTTTACCTCCTTTTTTTAGATCTCATTTTACCACTTTTCCCCTCTTTTCCCCAGTATGACAACCTTTCCCCCTCTAGTTTTCTTTTTCATATTATCAAAGGAATATTTAGTTAATTATACCCCCAAACTTTAAGTATCCCCATAGTAGAAATAAAGTTCTCAAGAGTCCTTTCCTTTTTACCTTTTTATGCTTCTCTTGAGTTCTGTGTTTGGAGTTTGAATTTTTTGTTCAGATCTGGTCTTTTCATTAGAAAGAGGTGAAATTCACCTATATCATTGAATGACCATCTTCTTCCCTGGAAGATAATGCTCATTCTACCTGGATAGGATATTCTTGGCTGTAATACAAGTTCCTTTGCCTTTTGGAATAACTCGTTCCAGGCCCTTCGATTCTTTTTTTCATCATGGCTTTCAGGAAGTCCAATAATCCTTAGATTGTCTCTCCTAGATCTGTTTTCCAAGTCAGTTGTTTTTCCTAGGAGATATTTCATATTTCATAGAATTGGAAAAGCATAGAAAGGAGTTGTAATAACTAATAGTGGAAAAGAGACATTCCCTATTGGAACTTGCCATTTACCAGGAGAAAGGGAACATCCTTTGTGTGACTCTGGGGTTAGGGTATTCCCTTAGCTGGCAGACTAAATCCTAAAAGGCGGCACCCTAAAAGAGTTACCCATAAGAAGAAGTGTGGTCGGAAAGCCTAGTGGATTTAGAAGACACACCATGTGGCATGGGGTAAGGGGAAGGAGATTGTTGTGGCAGACTCAAGGGGATTCAGTGCCAATGACATGGGCCATAAGCAGATTTCTAGGGAAAATTTAGCCTGAGGGAATTTATATGACTTGGGTTTCTGACTGGATTACTTCCACAGAAGGTGGGACCACAGAGATAAACTGATCTCTATGGGAGCCCTCTTTTTGCCTGCCCCAGGGAACAACTTTATATGTGCTTCAATTTCTCTTTCAACCACTCCCACCATTTAGGACCCCATCAAACAGAAGATTGTATAACTTGGAAAGGGTTAAAGGGATTTTAACAGTCCACTTCCATCTGTACAGGTCAAAGAAAAGTTCAACAAACACAGTTTGGAATAGAAATACAAACAACTTAACAGGGAAACAGGAAAGTACAAGAAAAAAATGGAAAGGAGTGGGGATAAGAGGAAGGGTAGCAGATGGGAAGAATTAGTCCTAAGTAAAAATAAATGCTAAACTTGGAGAGAAGATAGCAAAAAAAAAGAAGCAAAAAGGAAAGAAAGGGTGAAAGGGGATCTGTAATAAAGAAGGAACCAGTACCAAAGCATAGAGAAAGTACCAGAACAGTACAGAGCAATAAACAATGACCATAATTATGAATGTGAATAAGATGAATTTGATTTTAAAATGAAAGCAGATGGTCCAATAGATTGGAAAGCACAATCCAATAATGGTGTTTGCAAGAAAAGAGGATAAATTCTTCCAGAATTAAAATGTGCGATTGGAGGAAAATACCTTAACTAAACTAAAACAAAGAAACAAAAAAAACAGTGGTGGTATGATTTCATGACTTACTCAAATATGATTAAAGACAATTTGATGCTTACTTGGTATGTAGTATGAGATGATCTTCACCTAATTTCTGGCAGACCATTTTCCTTGTGGTTTTTTGAAATGTTGTTAGTGCTGGAATAGCTATGATCCCTGGATTTATTTTACACTGTTAATAACTATGCTGATTTGCTTCTGTATACATGTAACTAATCAATTCTACCAATCAGCTTCTTTATTTTTGTTGTTATCCTTCAGTCATGTCCAACTCTTTGTGACCCTTTGGACCCAACCTTCTCATCTTCTCCTGCTCCTTTTCCCTTTTTCCTTCATCCTTTCCCAGCATCAGGGCCTTTTCCAGTGAGTTTCAACTTCTCATTATGTAGCTAAAATATATGTTTCATTGTCAGTTTTTGAGTTTGCAATAAATAACTTGAATTTATTTCTTTAAGTATGGACTGATTTGACCTCCTTGCTGTACAAAAGAGTCTCAAGAGTCTTCTCCAGCACCACACTTCAAAAATGTTCATTCTGCTGTGCTCATCTTTTTCTTTTTTTAAGTGTCCACCTTTTATAGCCAGATATTTTTTTTATTGTTAGTTTCCATTTTTTTATTAAAGCTTTTTATTTGCATAACATATGTATGGGTAGTTCCTCAACACTGACCCTTACAAAGCTTTCCTTTACAAATTTTTCCCCTAGTCCCCTCCCTTCCCCTAGATGGCAGGAAGTCCACTACATGTTAATTATATTAAAATACTTGAGAGGTCAAATATATGTATATATATTTCCACACTTATCTTGCTGTGCAAGAACAATCATATATACATGAACAGTAAATATCTGAGAAAGGAAACACAATGCAAGCAAACATCAATATAGAGCATAGAAATGTTATATTGGGGTCCCCATTTCATATCCCTCTCTCTGGGTGTATATGCCTTTGTTCAGTGAACAATTGGAACTGGTTTGAAGCCTTTCATTGTTCTTTCTTTCTTTTTTTTTTACAAAGATTTGTTTTATTCTGAACTTTCCAAGAGTGTATTTTTGTATTTATTGAGATACATATGTCCTATAACACCCAAACTACAAAGACCAGTATGACTTTTGATTCTTGGATTCATTTTTCTTATATCTTCTGCACCCAGTTGCCTTTTCTTTTTTTTAATTTTTTTTTTTATTTTAAGCTTTTTATTTGTATAACATATGTATGGGTAGTTCCCCAACCTTGATCTTTACAAAGCTTTCCAATACAAATTTTACCCCCAGTCCCCTCCCCTCCCC
>JAJPUD010035441.1:0-10317 GCA_023553655.1 Myrmecobius fasciatus | reverse complement strand
ATTATCATCTTTATTATATTTGCTCGACCTATCCAAGAGCACTTGATATTTTTCCAGCTGTTTAGATCTGACTTTATTTCTGTGGAAAGTATTTTGTCATTTTGCTTATATAGTTCCTGACTTTCCCTTGGCAGATATATTCCCAAATATTTTATACTCTTGACAGTTATTTTAAATGGAATCTCTCTTTGTATCTCTTCCTGTTGGATTTTGTTAGTGATGTATAAAAATGTTGATGATTTATGTCAATGTATTTTCTATCCTGCAATGTTGTTAAAGTTTTGGATTATTTCTAGTAGTTTTTTAGCTGATTCTCTAGGGCTCTCTATGTAGACCATCATATCATCTGCAAAAAAATGATACTTTGGTTTCTTTATGACCGACTCTGATTACTTTAATCTCTTTTTCTTCTCTTATTGCCAAATCTAGCATTTCTAATAAAATATTGAATTGTAACAGTGATAGTGGGCAACTTTGTTTCACCACTGATCCTACTGGGAATGGTTCCAGTTTATCACCATTACAAATGATGCTAGCTGATGGTTTTAACTAGATGCTACAGACTATTTTAAGGAAAAGTCCATTTATTCCTATATTCTCTAGTGTTTTCAATAGGAATGAATGTTGTATTTTAGCAAATGCTTTTTCTGCATCTATTGAGATAATCATATGTTTTTTGTTAAGTTGGTTATTGATATAGTCAATTATGCCAATCGTTTTCCTAATATTGAACCATCCCTACATTCCTGGTATAAATCCTACTTTGTCATGGTATATTATCCTGGGGATGATTTTCTGGAATCTCTTTACTAATATTTTACTTAAAATTTTTGCTTCTATATTCATTAGGGAGTTTGGTTTATACTTTTCTTTCTCTGTTTTTGTTCCACCTGGTTTAGGTATCAGTAGCATTTCTGTGTCATAAAAGGAATTTGGTAAGAGTCCTTCATTCCCTATTTTTTCAAATAGTTTATATGGTATTAAAGTTAATTGTTCTTTAAATGTTTCATATAATTCACATGTAAATCCACCTGGTCTTGGAGATTTTTTCTTAAAAAGTTGATTAATGACATTAAATTTCTTTTTCTAAAATGGGACTATTTAAGTAATTTACTTCCCCCACTTTTAATCTGGGCAATCTATATTTTTGTAGGTATTCCTCCATTTCACTTAGGATATCAAATTTATTGGCATAAAGTGGGGGAAAGCAACTCCTAATTCTTGTTCTAATTTCCTCTTCATTGGTGGAAAGTTCTCCCTTTTCATTTTTGAGACTAACAATCTGATTTCTCTCTTTCCTTTTTCTAATTAAATTAGCTAAAGTTTTATCTATTTTGTTTTTTTTCATAAAACCAACTTTTACTTTTATTTATTAATTCAATAGTTTTTTTTTTACTTTCAATTTTGTTAATCTCTCCATTTATTTTTAGGATTTCAAGTTTGGTATTTGATTGGGGGGGTACTTTGTACTTTTTCTAGTTTTTTTAGTTGCAAGCGAAATTCATTGATTTTCTCTTTCTCTATTTTATCAAGTAAGCATTGAGAGATAAAATTTCCCCTTATTACCACTTTGGCTGCATTTCACAAATTTTGATATGTTGTTTCATTATTGTCATTTTCTTGAATGAAATTTGTAATTGTGTGTGTAATTTGCTGTTTCACCCCTTCGTTCTTTAGGATGAGAATATTTACTTTCCAGTTGCTTTTTGATCTATCTTCTCCTGGCCTTATATTGCATGTAATTTTTATTGCATCATGATCTTAAAAAAATCAATTTACTATGTCTGCCTTTATGCATTTGATTTTGAGGTTTTTATGTCCTAACACATGGTCAATTTATGTATAAGTTCCATGAACCACTGAGAAAAAAGTAAACTCCTTTTTGTCCCCATTTAATTTCCTCCAAAGATCTATCATACCAAACTTTCCTCACATTTTGTTTAACTCCTTAACTTCTTTCTTATTTATTTTGTGGTTTGATTTTTTTTCTAGTTCTGAAAGAGCAAGGTGGATATCCCCCACTATTCTATTATAGTTTTGCTGTCTATTTCTTCTTGCATTTCTCTGAACTTTTCCTCTAGGAATTTCCATGCTATATCACTTGATACATATATGTTGAGTATTGATATTGCTTCATTATCTATGGTACCCTTTAGTAAGATATAGTTTCCTTCCTTGTCTCTTTTAATTAGATTTATCTTTGCTTTTACTTCATCTGAGATCAGGATTGCTGCCCCTTCTTTTTGTTGTTGTTGTTGTTCACCTGAAGAATAATAGATTCTGCTCCAGCCCCTTACCTTCACTCTGTATGTATCATTATGCTTTAAATGTGTTTCGTGTAAACAACATATTGTTGGATTCTTGCTTTTAATCCAATCTGCTATCTGCTTCCATTTTATGGGAGAGTTCATTCCATTCACATTCACAGTTAAAATAACTAATTCTGTATTTCCTGCCATCTTATTTACCCTAGGTTATCCCCCTTTCCTCCAACCCAGTTGTTTTTGATGACCATCTCCCTCAAATAGTCCTTCACCTTTAGAGCCCTTCCTCCTTTTTTACACGTTTCTCCTAATTCTTCTGTTTTCCCTTCTATTAGTCTTTCTCTTTCTTTTCCCCCTTTCCCTCTTATTTCTTTATAAGTTGGGACAAGTTTCTTTGTGATACCAAATATGTCCATTATTCTTTCAGAGCCAAATCTGATGAGATTAAGATTAACACAATGCTAACCCCTTTCTCTTCTTTTACTCAATTATAATAAGTTTTCTTTGCCTCTTCCTGTGATGTAATTTCCCTTATTTTACCTATCTTAGGAAAAAACAACTTACCTGGAAAATAAATTTAGAAGAGTTAGTCTAAGGATGATAGGGCTTCCTGAAAGCCATGATGAGAAAAAGAACCTAGATATTATCTTACAGGAAATCATAAAAGAAAACTGCCCTGATATTTTAAAATCAGAAGGTAAAATAGCCATTGAAAGAATCCACCAATCATTTCCTGAAAGAAACCCCAAAATTAAATCCCCAAGGAATATTGTTACTAAATTTCAGAACTATCACACAAAGGAAAAGATATTGTAAGCAGCCCGAAAGAGACAATTTAAATACCAATGAGCCACAACTAGGATCACCCGGGACCTAGCAGCTTCCACCGTAAAGGATTCAAAGGCCTGGAATCTAATATTCCAAAAAGTAAAGGAACCAGGAATACAGCCAAGAGTAAGCTATACAGTTAAAATGAGCATTATCTTTCAGGAAAGAAGATGGACATTCAATGATATAGGTGAATTTCACCTATTTCTAATGAAAAGATCAGAACTGAACAAAAAAAAATTGATCTCCAAACACAGAACTCAAGAGAAACATAAAAAAAAAGGTGAAAAGGAAAAAAAATCTTGAGAATGATATTTTATGTTATACATATACTTAGAGAATGAGGGCATTAAGTTGATTTTTTTATGATAATATAAAAAAATAGAGGCAGGAAAGGGATCACAGTGGAAGAAGAAGAAAAAGGAGGTAAAATAACTGTTAATTCATTAAGTTATTCTCTCTGGGACTTAAATGTAAAATAAGTGAGTTGAACTAAAAGAATTTTACATTGCCTTCAAGGTTTAAATCTGTGATCATGTAACCCTTTTCACTCTAAATTCCATGGTCCTTTCTATTTCTAATTAATCATCTAAATATTCAAGACCACTTTGCAAATGCAATGTGCTTTGTAGGTTCCTTTTCCAATCTATAAAAAACAAAACAAAACAAAAAAAGCAATCCAGCCTGATGAATCAAATTCTCCTACAACTAATGACATTCTAAGAATTCAATAACTTAAAGACTTTAATCAAAACAAGTTTTTGCTGCTTGGTACTCATCAGTAGGGCAACAAAAATGTATACTTGGGCAAATGGATATGAAAATCAACCCAGTTTGTGTGTATATGTGTGTTAGAGTGTGTATATGTATATTTGTGTGCATTTATATATGTGTGTATATAGGTATATGTATGTGGTGGTGGATAGAGGTGGGGATAGGGATAGTTAGGTTTAAACCTTGTTGTTATAATCAACATGCCTTCTTTGTTTTCAGAAGAGACTGAGAGGCCAGAGAGTCAGCATGTGAAAGAACAGATGGCTGCTTGGAACACAGGACAAATGCTGAGCCTGGCTGAACAGTGAATCAAATTAATTTTAAATATGTTGGAGAAATTCATTACTTGAAGCCTTCTCATTGAGAATAGTTGTGAGAAATAGTTTCAAACATCCCAGAATAATTTAAAGAATAAATGGGTTCATGCACTGGCCAAGAATTGGTACAAATTTGAGGAAGAAAAGATTCAGTTTCTGAGATCTCCTATCAAAAAGGCAGATAGCAAAAGAAACATTAGACTTGGTACTAAAGTTTACTGGGTGCAGGGGTGAAGAATAGTATAAGGAGGGATATCAGGGAAAGATTGCTTAGACCAATTATATGGCATAATGCCCAAACCATCATCTTCAATCTCCTTGTAAATGACTAAACTGATATGAATTTAAATTAAGGGAATGAATTCATTTTTTTGGTTAATCCTTGCTAACTAGGATAACATAAATGAGTTTTTTTCCTACACTTATTCATGAGTGAAAAAAAAAAAAAACATATTAAGTGCTTACTCTGTGAAAGGTAATAGTGCCACAAATATAAAAGTGATACAGTCTCTCCTCACAAACAAATTACACTCTAGTAGAGTAGAGGTCCTTACTTTTGGATTTGCAAACCTTTAATATATACATAGATATAGATACAGATAAATAAATATAGAAAAATGTATATCAATATAATTAGTTTCCACTGTAGACTTTTTCCTAGGTAGCACACTGGATAAAGCATTGAAACCAAGAAAACTTGAGTTCCAAATTGGCCCCACACACTAATTAGCTGTGTGATCCTGGGCACATCATTTTATCTGTTTGCCTCAGTTTTCTCACTTGTAACACAAGGATCATAATAACAACAATCTCACAGGATTTTTGTGAAAATTAAATGTAACATTGTTTGTAATACATTTAGATAGTAGCTGCATAATGGAGAAGCTGGTCCCTTTCTCCTTTCCTTCCCCCTTTCTAATTGAATGTTACATAATGCCAATTTTATATTTGTTATATTATATATTACATTATCATACATATATAATATATTATAACATATATATTATATAGTTAGAGAGAATTTCATATTTCCTCCTGGAGGTAACAGCAAGATGTAGTTTTTTGACAAAGAGGATGATATAATCAGAATTTTAGTTTAGGAAAATTACTTTTGTGTTTAAATGGAGAATTTAGTAGGGGGAGACTTGAACCAGACAAATCCACCAAGAGAATGTTATAATAATAGAGGTGTAAGGTGATGAGGGCTTGCACTAGAGTCATGGCTGTGTCAGAGAAGAGAAGGGAGGCTATTCAAGAGATAAAATCAGCAGACCTTGGCAATAGATTGAATATTGGAATGAAGCATAGTGAAGAGTCAAGAATGACAAAATTGCAGAACTGTGAGACTGGCAGGATGGTGTTGCTTTCCAATAAGAAATGAGGGATAAGAGTTTAGTACAAAAGATAATGAGTTCTATTTTGTACATATTGAGTTTAAGATTTTACTGGACATCCAGTTTGAGATGTCTGAAAGGCAGATGGAGATGTGAGATTGAAGATCAGCAGAGAGACTGGGGTAAAAAAAGGTAGGATCTGTTTGCATAAAGATGGTTGTTAAATCCATAGTAGTTGGTGAGATAACTAAGGATTGTAGAGAGAGAAGAGATGGAGACCTAAGTTAGAATCCTGAAGGACACTTGTGATTAGAGAGTATGATATAGACAGGATTCAGCAAAGAATCAATCAAATTAGTAGAAGAAAAAAACAGGTGAGACAGGTGTCCTGAAAACCTAAACAGAAGAGACTATCAAGGTGGAGTGAATGATCAACAGTGACAGAGGCTACTGAGAGGTCAAAGGAGAATGAGGTTTAAGAAAAAAAATTGGATTTACCAATTAAGACATGATTAGTATTTTTGAAGAGAACTGTTGTGATAGAAAAATGAGGTCAGAAGCCAGACTATGGATGCATACACACACACACACACACACACACACACACACACACACACACACACACATATATATATATATATATATACACACATGTATATATATATAAAGCGCTCGTTTTATCTCCTATAGTCTCAAAAGGAGGGCCCCAAAAGGGGCAGAATAGATATCTCTAGACTCTTTTTGCCTAACTCTTCTCCAAGGAAGACTTTGACTTTTTCCAGGGAGGGAAGCATGAGATTGGGCTTTTTCATTCTGTTCTCCTTAGAAAGAGGGATTCCTGGGCTAGAATATATATGAATGTGTGTGCATACACATATATGAATATATATGTATATGAACATACATGAGATGTATTAATTCATACATATAGAGATATAGACAGATATAGATGTGGTATATGAATATTTTGTATATACCTACATATATGCATACACACATATGATTTTCAAGTTCAAGATAAAGTTCTTGGAGGCAAGTTCTTATAACTATTCTTTAATTGGAGTACAAAGACTAAGCTTTATATCAAAGCCTTGACTCCATTTCTACCAAATACTAGTTCCACAATGAACACACATAGCAATTAGTAAAGAAAGCCCCTTTATAAGCAAGTCAACAGCAAAACAGAAACCAGAAGAAAATATGCATATGATAATATTTACCATACAATAGAGTTCTCCAATTGGGAGTGTGGTAACAGTGCAAATAAGAGCCTTAGATCTCACCCAATGGGAATTTCTCTGAAGTCTAAAATATGGAAAACTGAAGGTCAAGACATGACAAAGATATTAATTCCTTTCCTGCAGACATTTTCCAGGGACTTTTCTTTCAGAAAAGTGAAGTAGGATTGACATGACTTTAGAACCAAACATTACGGAAGAGCCCATAGAAAAGGAAAAGAGCTGAAGAAACTCCAAGAGAGGGATGCTTTCCCATACTGGCTAAATTGAATGCCACCTCTCATCCAGATGCAGAGCATCTGGTCTTTGTGACCCTACAAAAGGTCTTTGTGATACATTAATATATGTATGTATGGCATGTGAAGTATGTGTGTGTGTGTGTGTGTGTGTGTGTGTGTGTGTGTGTGTGTGTATAGGAGAGAAATAGACAGGCAAGCAGAAACAGGGAGAAAGAGAGAGAAAAAAGGGAAGGAGAGCAAGGAAACTCGATCGATTCTTAAGGCACATCCACATGTAATTTAGTGATATCAAAGTAGTAATCCAGCAAGAGATTGAAAAAGTCATGGAAGAAAGAAAATCCAGAAAATGGAGTTAATGCTTCAGAGGTGTCAAGAAAGGTGAGGATTGAGAAAATATTGGATGTTTTTAATGGTCTCTCAGAGAACAATTTTAGCAGAGTGGTTGGAAAAGAATCAAGGTAGAAAGGTATTAAGGAGGGAATGGTAGGTGAGAAAGTAGAGAAAAAGATAAAAATGACTTTTTTCCTAAAAAGTATGGAGATATTTATGTGGCATAGGAGTAGGAGCAATCTATGCCTAGAGAATAATCCAGGGTGTTTGGGAAAGAATGAGGAACCCAGGACTCTGGGGGAAAGAATTCAGGTTAATGTGAACCAAGTTTACTAGTTAAATTGAAAATCAATATTTTGAAGGGAATGATGTGAGGCCATAACAAGGGTGTTTTCTTGAGAAACTGAGGAGATGAAGCAACTGGAGGATTACACCTGGAGCAGAAGAAAAGGATGAGAAGGCTCGAAGTACATACACCTAGAGAAGAAAGCTCTGGAGGTGACATTTTGGTAGAGGAAATTCTGACTGTGTGACTGTGTGAAAAAGTTAGTGATAACGATCTAAAGGTATAACTATCTATAGATTCAAGGGACAGCAGAATGTCACTGTCTGAGAAGTTGATGGGACATCAGCATGGAAACTGAAGACCCCAATATAAGGTCAAAAGTTTGGGAAGAGAAGGTTGTATCAAAAACTACATTAAGAAATAATGGGAGTGAACTGGGGCTAATAAAGCATTATCTCAAGGATATCAAATGTGATATGTTTGAATGAGATGACCCTCAAATAAGTTAACTAAGGAGGAAACTAGGTGTAGTTTTATGCCAATAAAAAAATAACAGCCTTCCCTGCCCCCACAGATACCCCTGAAAAATAATTTAACTATGAATAATGAGAGCATTTCAGCTAGTATAGTCGGGGACACATTCTAGCTGAAGGAAGAAAAATCCACACTTCAATACTATTAAAAAATCAATAATGTTCTATAAAAGAAAAAAATTATCAACATAATTTAAAGTACGTGAAATTAGACAGTGCCCTAGAAGCATCAGACTGATAATGAAATTAAAATACCTTTACAAAGAATTAGAGATTATCTGACATTGCCATATGATTTTATATGTCCCCTTGTCTTTCTATTTAAATATTTTGCTCACAGAAGGTCTTGGTTACATGATTTTCAATTTATGTGCAAATGTTAGGGTTAATCAGTGGTCAAGTTGTATTTTTCTGGACAAAAATGAATACAAACAAGCCTGATCATAGTACAACATTATCTCTGCCCCTTCCTTTCAACTTTCTGGCAACCGTGAGAATGTTCAAAAATCAAATTAGAGCTTCTTGGATTTTAGAATTCCAGTTTAATTTTTCTAGAACTCAATGGAATGAACCGAGATTCATGGTAATAACTAAATTTATTATAGTAAGGCACTGCATTTATATACATTATGTATTTGTGTATATGCATATAGAAATATGTATAATTATACATATAAAACTTTAATCATGGTTTTTAAGTCTGTAAGAAGAAAAATTCTGCATTTTAAGTGATTGGTACAAAATTCTTTATATTTCACTGAGTGGATAATTTTCAAAGAGGCCAAGAAGAATCACATAATTCATCCTATAATGCTATGCTAATAAAGTTTTCTTTGTACTTGTTTAAACTTATAACCTTAAATATGCCTGGTAATACATGCAATCATTCTTTAAAATATTTAACTTCTATTTTAGTTTATATAGCATAATGCTTCTATCTTTAGTCCTAATTTTACTCAATCCCTTCAATGTCAATTTCAGAATGAAAATTTTTAGTTGTTCAATACAGATCAGGTCTTTGCTTGGGTTTGCTTCTACATATAACTTTTTTAATTTCTCTTCACACAGTGCGATTATTTCTCCTATCACTATAATATCACATAGGTTCTCTTATCTCTGACTAGTCTTGAATCACCTTCTCACTTTTATTTCTTATAACTCTTAAGCTCCATCCAAGTTCAAATCACATATCACTCCTATGTGGTACATGTGTAAATTTACTTAGCTCTAAAAAACTCCTTTCCCTCATAATTACCCAATATTTATTTTGTATTTTTTTAAAAAAAATATTTATACGTGTATATGTTGCTTCTCCTGGTTGAATATAAATACCATGAGCCTAGGATTCTGAGCATCATCATTATCATCATCATTATCATCATCACCATCATAGTATTTCCATAAGACCTACTATGTGCTGGGTACTGTGTTAAATGTTTCACAGCACTAAGAGTTAAGTACTATTATTATCATCCCCATTTTACACTAAACTGAGATAAACAGAGTTTAAGTGACTTCCCCAGGATAGGTAGTAATTGTCTAAGGTAGGATTTAAAATCATGTCTTCCAGATTTCAAGACCAGCATGCTATCCATTGCACCACCCAGCTTTCATAGTACAGTAATGGACTATGTGTCTTTCATCTGAGAACTGTCATACCTAAGTTGTAGCAAAAACATCACCAGGATGCATACAGAAAGATAGTTACTTTTGCTTATTTATTTTTAGCTAGTGTGATTCAAAAAGACCACCAACTAAAATATATACAGGTTCTGTTCTTTATTTGTGAAGGAAGTACCCATTATAATAAAAACAGAAATCACTGAAATAAGATCACATTATTAACTCTTTTTGAGTTTGCAGTCCACTGAAAACTCAGCTGTCTTTTACTTGGACTCTTATGCAGCTGACATTTCTTAGCATATACTAATGTAATTAATATTTAAAGAAAAACATTTGGGACTCTTTATTTATTTTTATTAAATACAATATTTGATCTCTTATTCTATTCTATTAAGATCTTTTTTCTATTTCTGATATGCCATTCATTAAATTTCCTTCCAAGTTTCATGTTACCAATAAGTTTTATATACATATATATGTAGATAATATATATATATATATATATATATATTCATATATATGTATATGAAATCTATGCCTTCATTCAAGTA
>JAJPUD010035440.1:0-10317 GCA_023553655.1 Myrmecobius fasciatus | reverse complement strand
TGCTCACCTCCCTCCCCTCTTTCTCTCAATTATATTAGGTTTTCTTTTCCTCTTCAAGTGATTTTACCTTGTTTTTACCTCCTTTTTTTTTTAGATCTTATTTTACCACTTTTTCCCTCTTTTCCCCAGTATGACAACCTTTTCCCCTCTGGTTCTCTTTTTCATATTATCAAAGTAATATCTAGTTAATTATACCCCCAAACTTTAAGAATCCCCCTAGTAAAAATAAAGTTCTCAAGGGTCCTTTCCTTTTTACCTTTTTATGCATCTCTTGAGTTCTGTGTTTGGGTGTCGAATTTTTTGTTCAGATCCGGTCTTTTCATTAGAAATAGGTGAAATTCACCCATATCATTTTATGACCATCTTCTTCCCTGGAGGATAATGCTCATTCTAGCTGGATAGGTTATTCTTGGTTGTAATCCAAGTTCCTTTGCCCTTCGGAATATCTGGTTCCAGGCCCTTCGATCCTTCAGTGTGGAGGCTGACAGATCCTGTGTGATTCTAATTATTGATCCTCGGTATTTGAATTGTTTCTTTCTAGCTGCTAGCAGAATCTGTTCCTTGGTGCTATAGTCCTGAAATTTAGCCACGATATTCCTTGGGGTCTTAATTTTGGGGTCTCTTTCAGGAGGTGATTGGTGAATTCTTTCAATGGTGATTTTGCCCTTTGATTCTACAATCTCAGGGCAGTTTTCTTTCAGGATTTCCTGGAAGATAGTGTTTAGATTCTTTTTTTCATCATGGCTTTCAGGAAGTCCAATAATCCTTAGATTGTCTCTCCTAGATCTATTTTCCAAGTCAGTTATTTTTCCTAGGAGATATTTCATATTTTCTTCTAATTTTTCATTTTTTTGTTTTTGTTTGACTGATTCTTCAAGTCTTGAGTCATTCACTTGCATTTGTTCAATTCTTATTTTTAAAGTGTTGTTTTCTTCAGTTACCTTTTTAAGCTCCTTTTGTAACTGGCCAATTTGTTCATTGCACTCTTTTCCCACTTCACTAATTTTATTTTTCAATAAATTGGTGTCTTTTTCATATCTCTTTTGCAGGGCATCATATCCTTCTTGCAAGATATTGTATCCTTCTTGCACTGATTTCAGTTTATTTTCCCATTTCTCCTCCAGCTCTCTTTTGAGGTTCTTTATGCAATCTTCCAGAAAGGCCTTTTGAAAAAGGGACCAGTGATGGTCCTTGCTGATTTTCTCTTGAGTTTTGTGTAAAGGAACCTCAGGATCTGGGGTGATCACTTCTTTCTCTTGATAAAAGCTGTCTATGGTGAGAGCTCTCTTTTGCTTCTTCATTTTTTTTTAGACTGCGTGGATATCTCTTTAAGGTAGGGAAAAAAAAACGGCGGCTGAAAAGCTTTGCCCTGGGGCACTTCGGCGAGTTGACTTAAGGTGCTGGGCCGGTGGGGGCTAGGACTAAGTCTGAATTACTCCTTAAACAAAGCAAGTCTGCCAGAACACCTGCCCCCAATCAGGGCAGAGTGTCCTGAGTGCCTCAGATAATCTTCAGGTGTTTGAAATTTGGAGTTTGGAGTTTGGAATTTCTGCCACGTTGAGCTGAGCTGAGTCCCACCCTCACTTCTGGCCTAAGCAGGAGTTGTCTATTTATCTCTCTGCCCGAGTCAGACTAACCTGATGTGAAGTTATCCAGAGAGCAGTGTCCAAATATTTCTGAGTTCGTTGACTTGAAGATCAGTTCAGAGGCTTATTTTATTGTTGATTTGAGAGAAGATTGGAGGAGAGGCAGAAAGTCGCTTTTTCACTCTGCCATCTTGGCTCCGCCCCTAAAATAAAATTAAAAAAAAAAGAAAAAAGAATTATAATCCAAAAGCACTTGTGATATGCATCAAACAACTCCAGGGGGCACACGGCTAGGAGGTGCTCACTCTGTCCTGGACTGCAATGATGGTGTCATAATTCTTCCTTCTGACTCAATTCTTGTAGCCAGAGCTGATTTGTATGTTTTTTTTTTAATACATATTGCTCTGCAGCTAGCTTCTATATGAATTTATCTCTAGCTGGGATTCTCCCTCTGTCTCTCTGAATCTTCTCTCTCTGTCTCTTTGTCTCTCTGAGTGTCTTTCTATGTCTCTATCTCTCACTCTGTCTCTGTCTCCCTCCTTCTCTCTCTGTCTCTCTCCCCCTCTCTTTCTCTGTCTCTCTCTCTCTCTGTTTCTCTGTCTGTCTCTCCCCCCTCATTCGATTGTGAATTCCTTGAGGGTGGTGACTTACTTTTGCCTCTTTGTATTTTTAGCACTTAGCACATTGCCTGTCGCAAAATAAAAACTTAACAAATATTTATGATTAATGTTGAAAATAGACTGATTTTATAGATAAAAAGAAGTGTATTTTTATGATTCCAAAAAATCCCAGGGAGCCAGTCAACTTGTAATCAAGGAGTAGATGTTCCCTTTACTCTAGATGAGTCATTCTGACCCAGTTAAATGAGGGCTTCCCAGATGGGAAACCAACTCAGAATGAAGAAGTGAAATGTAGATGGACATCAGAATTTTGGGGATACTATCTCCCCATACTTTTAAGATTATGACACCAGGTTTCCATGATGCCTCTAATAGCCAGCAGCATTTTCAGAGACAAAATGATGGGACTTGTTTCTGATGATGTAAGCTTTCAAGAAAAATAGAGGTAAGCTGGCTTGGAGGATGTGTGGCTGTTCTCATCAGGGTTTCTGTTCTTCTGCTTCAGAACCAGATGCCCCAGAAGTGCAGCTGAGAACATCCTCTTTAGCAACTTCCAGTTCTCATTCCTGGTGCAAAGTGGTTCAAACTTTCTTCAGGAGCTGCCCTAATGGCCCAATGAGCTTTTCTTCTGCGAAGTTTCTTCTTCTTCTCCTTCATCTTCTTCTTCTTTTTCTTTTTCTTCTTTTTCTTCTTCTTCCTTCTCTTCCTCTTTTTCTTTTTCTTCCCCTTCTTCCTCTTCCTCTTTTTTCTTCTTCCTCTTCCTCTTCTTCTTCTTTGTTGTCATTATCTTCTTCTTCTTTGTCATCGTCATCGTCTTCTTTTTCTTCCTGTTCACTTCATTTGCCCAATTTAGGGAATGACTCTTTTTTGTGTTTTATGTATTAATTGCCTATATGTGTTGCGCACTAGATATTTATTAGAAAAGTTTATTGCAGACATCCCCTTCTACTCTCAGTTCACTGTTTTATGTTTGATTCTGAGCTCTTTGATCTTGTTTGTACAAAGATTTTTCAATTTTATGTAAACAAGGATATCACCTATAAGCCTAACAGCTGTTAGGTTAAAAAAATAATTCCTTCTACAGCTTAAAAGGTATTTCCTTTGATCCTCTAATTTCTTAATGATATGACATTTTTTTATTTGCAAAACATATGTATGGGTAATTCTTCAACATTAACCCTTATAAAGCTTTCTGTTACAAAATTTTCCCCCCTACTCCCCACCCCTTCTCTAGATGGCAGGAAATCCACTACATGTTAATTATGTTAAAATACTTGACAAATCAAATATATGTATACATATTTTCACACTTATCATTGTTGTGCAAGAAAAATTGTATCTACAAGAAAGAAAAATCAGAGAAAGGAAACACAATGCAAGCAAACATCAATCGAGAGCATGAAAATGTCATGTTGTGGTCCACATTTCACATCCCTCTCTCTGGGTGTATATGGCTTTCTTCAGTGAACAATTGGAACTGGTTTGAAACATTTCATTGTTGAAGAGAGCCATGTCCATCAGAATTGATCATCATATAGTATTGTTGTTGCCATGTATAATGATCTCCTGGTTCTGCTCATTTCACTCAGCATCTGTAATGATCTGACATTTCATTCTGAGACACAATCATTTGAAACTTATTGTTTTATATAGTGTGATCTATTCATCCAAGTTTAATTTGTACCATTATATGTTAGATATTTAGACTCATCCCTGTACTCAGTGTTCTTCAGTTTCTCAAATCTTGTGCTGTTAAATTCAGTGACTTTGGGATTTTATATACTTAATCTGTTACACTGATCGACTTTTCTTTTTTTTAAACTAGTGCTAAATTACTGTGATGATTTTTGCTTTGTAGGATCATTTGAGATATGGCAACCTCACTTCCCATTTTCCCCTAGAGATTTTTGACTATGTGAACCTCTAGATGAATTTTAGTAGACCTTTGATATACTAAATCTGCAACTTATTTAACATTGTCATGTCATTTTTATTAGATAAACTTGGCTCATGAGAAGCCTTGTAGCTTAATAAATAAAGATCCAGCTTTAAAGTTCTAAAGACTTCACCAAATTAAAATCCTTCCTCTGAAACATATTGACTGTATGATTCTGAACAAGTCCCTAAAATCTTCACTAAGAGTCTAAATTTTAGAGAAGGTGCCAGACCTAGAAGGAATAATTCTTCCTTGGGGATTTCTCTATAACAATGACATCACAGGTACAGTCTCTAGCATGTCCCCAGCATATCAAATCCTTGAACAATTGCTTTGCCTAAAATTATTTGTCTAAATTTTTTTTAATTCAGGTTTTATGGTTGTATTAATATAATTCTTGAGTATTGCTTTATAGACAGATGCCCACATATTTAATAATTCATTGTTTTGCTTGTTCCATCTCTGCTGGGTTTTGCTACTTTACTAAAGATTTTACTTATTTCTTTTACTATTTTAGTTGACTAGTATTCCAAAAAATATCACATCAACTGTAAAAAGTAATAAATTTGTTTCTCTACCTATGCTCATTCCTTCTTTCTTACTTCTTGTCTAATGGATAAGCCCAGCATTTCTATTACTCAAATAATAGTGTTATCAAAAATATCCTTGTTTTATCCTTAGTCTTATTGGAAATTCCTCTTATGTTTCCCAATTTCTGAAAATCATAAAGATTTTGAGAAAAATATACCATATTTTTATGAAAAGAAGAAGAAAATATAAGAATAAAGGCTGAATTTTTTTCATTCTCAGTCAATAGTATTTATGTAAAAGTGGAGAAAAAGCAGGGACTTGCCTGAGCTCTCCCATGTTCCCTTGAAACAACTTTAAATCAGGGCTCTAAATGAATTTTAGAGGGACATAATCCACAAAAAGATGGAGTCAAAGACTTTTCCAGATCAAGATTACTTAGAATAACTTCAGGGAAGGTTTACCTAACTTGGGTAAAAAGAGAGCATGAGCTAGTGCAGGCAACATTTGGTCAAGCCAGTAGGAAGCCCCTAGCCTGAGCACAGATCAGTGACCTATGCTTCTTGGTCCAGGCCCAGCAGGCCAGAGCACAGTGGCCCAGCTATGAGACCTCCATCCCCAAATTGTAGTAGGTGATTTGCTATCCCTAAATACTCCCCAATGCAACAAGCAATTTGCCTCAGCACAGTGAGCCTAGCCCTAGGTGTAATAAGATTAGGACAGTGTCTTCTATGCCTAAAGAACAGAACTCAATTTTGAAAGTCACAAAATAGGCTGGAAATGAGAAAAAGGAGGGGGCAGAACCCTGTCCATTAAAAAAAAAAAACTACTATGGCAACAGAGATCAAGACATAAACTCAGAAGAGAGCAACAATGTCAAAACACAAAAATCTCAAAGAGAAAAATGAATTAATTTCAGGCACAAAAAGTTCTCCTGGAAGAGCTGGAAAACAAAAGAATTTAAAAATCAAATAAGAGAAGTTGAAGAAAAATTGGTAAAAGAAAAGAGAGTTATGTGAAAAAAAATTTGGGAAAAGAATGAACAGCTTGGTAAAGAAAGCACACAAAAAGGGAGGAAAGATAAAAACATTCACTGAAGAAAACAACTCCTTAAAAAGTAGAATTGGCTAAGTGGAAAAGGAGGCACAAAATCCACTGAAGAAACAATTCCTTGAAAATTACAATTGGGCAAGTAGACGCTAATGACTCTATGAGACACCAATAAACAATTAATAAAATCAGAAGAATGAAAAAAGTAGAAAAAAATATATAAAATACCTTATTGGAAAAACAACTGATCTTGAAAATAGATCCAAGAGAGGTAATTTTAAAATTACTGGACTATCCAAAAGCTGTGATAACAAAAAAGGGAACCTTGACAGTATCTTTCAAGAAATTATCAAGGAAAACTGCCCTTATACCTCTACATCAGGGGTGAGGAACTTTTTTTTTTTGCTAAGGTGACTCTTGGATAATTATAACATCATTCATGGGCTATAGAAAATTATCAATTTATACAACTTAAGCAATGGGAAATTGATGAGCAGGTTGATTTCAGAAAAAGCTAGAAAGACTTACATGAACTGATACTAAGTGAAGTGAACAGAACCAAGAAAATACTGTACATAGTAACAAGACTTTGTGATGATCAGCTGTAATGGACGTGGCTCTTTCCAACAGTGAGGTGATTCAGGAATTTACTTATAATACTTCTGGGAGTTTTCATGTTGGTATCTCTTTCAGGAGACGATCACTTTCTATCTTTTCCTCTGGTTCTAGGTAGGGGTGAGAAATGTCCAGTTCACAAAATCATTTGCTAAGGTAAACATAGATGACAATGAACTGAAAGCTAGGTACAACAATTCAAGGCAATGCTAAGAAACTTGTGATGGAAAGTGCCATCTACATCCAGAGAGTGAACTATGGACAATGAATGGAGATCAGTGCACAGTATTTTAACCTTTTTGTTGTTTGTTTGCTAGGTTTTTTTTTCTTGTGATTTTTTCCCTTTTGATCTGATTTTTCTTGTGCAGCATGATGAAGATGGAAATATATTTAGAAATGTACACTTTTAAACATGTATCAGATTGCTTCCTGTCTTGGGGAAGGGGAAAGGGGAAGAGGGGGAGAAAAATTTGGAATACAAGATTTTACAAAAGTGAATGTTGAAAACTACCTTTGTTTTGGGGAAAATAAAACACTATTGAAAAAACCCTCACACTCATACAATATGTGGTTCATACAAAACACAGTTGAAGCAAAAAGACACACATAAAAAAGTTAAAAAGACTGGAGCCAAATATATTGTATCTCAGCTGAAGTGTTTTTTTTTTAAAAAAAGCAGGAGTATCAATCATAATTTCAGGCAAAACAAAAACAAAAATAAATCCAATTAAAAGACATAAGAAAGGAAATTACATCTTATAAAAATGTACCGTAGGCAATGAAATAATATTAATACTAAAGCATGAAATGGTATAGCATCCATATTTCTAAAGGCAAAGATAAATGAGTTACAGGAGGAGATAGACAGCAAAACTATACAACTTTGCCCTCTCCGAATTAGATAAATCTAACCACAAAATAAACAAAAAAAAAGAAGTTAAAGAACTGGACAGTTTTTTTAAAGTTAAATATGATAAATATGGAGAAAACTGAATGAGGTTAGAAAGGAATGCACCTTTTTGTTTCTCAGCAGCACATGACACCTACACAAAAATTGACCAAAAATGTAGTAGGGCATAAAAACTTCACAAGTAAATGCAGAGACAGAAATATTAAATTCACCTGTTTCAAATCAAGATGCAATAAAATTTTCATTTAATAAAGGGCAATGGAAAGATGGATTGAAAATTATTGAAAACTATATAATCTAAACCTAAGAAAAGTAGGTCTAAGTACAAATCACAGAAACAATCAATGATTTCATCAAATAGAATATCAATGATGAGAAAACATACCAAGATTTATAAGATGTAGCCAAAATGGTATTTAGGGTAAAATTCACATTTCTAAATACTAATATCAAGAAAATAGAGAAAGAGCAGATTGATGAACTGGACATACAAATAAAAAGGTAGAAAAAAGTTTTAAATCTCCAATTAAATACAAAATTTAAAAACCCTGAAAATCACAGCAGAGATGAATAAAATTGAAAATAAGAAAAGCATTGAACTAATAAATAAAACTTAGAATTGGTTTTTATTGGGGGAAATGAAATCCATAAACTATTGATTAAATTGATTTTAAAAAAGGAAGAAGAAAAACAAATTACCAGTACAGAAAATGAAATGGGTGAATTCATCACTAATGAAGTGGAAATTAAAACTCTAAGAGCTATTTTTCTCAGTTCTTTGCCAATAAATCTGACAATCGAATGAAGATACCTGAATATTTACAAAAATTGCCCAGATTAACAGAAGAAGAAATAAATTACTTAAGCAATCCCATTTTCTAAAAATAAGTTGATCAAGTCCTTAATGAGCTCCCTAAGAAAAAAAATCTCCAGGGACAGATGCATTCACAAGTTTCTTCTACCATACTTCTAAAGAACAATTATTTGCAATGCTATATAAACTATTTGGGCAAATAGAAGAAGGAGTCCCCTCAAATTACTTTAATGACAAAATGTGGTGCTTATATCTAAATAAGGAAGGGTCAAAACAGAGAAAGGAACGTAGACCAAATTCTTTAATGAATATTGATGCAAAACATTTAAGGAAAATGCTTGTTGGTTATTGTTCTTTGTTCTTGAAGAGCACCAAAATGACATCACTACATTAGAGTCAGGTTACAGTGTGTCCAACTGTAGCTGATCAGACAATATGAGCTCAGAATACTCTGCCATAGGTCGGGAATAAATATTCCATATGAACATTTGGAGTGGTTTCTCTAACTTTGTGTATCTTGTATTTCTTCTGGGCTAATTTGATTCTGCTATGCTCATAGAGCCCAGCACTTTTTCTGATAAAGGCACACCATGCTGGATGGTCCTGTGCCAGTATCTCCTATGTCATACAAATAAAATACTAGCAAGAAGATTACAGCAAAATATCACCAGGATCACACACTATGACCAAGGGGGATTTAGACCAGAAATGCAGGACTGGTTCAATATTTGGAAAACTATCAGTATAAGTGACCATATCAATAAGAAAACCAGCACACAATTATCTCAATAAATGCAGAAAAACTTTTGACAAAATACAGTACTGTTTCCTTTTTAAAAAATAAAATTAGAGAGCATAGGAATAGATGGAACATTTCTTAAAATGATTAGTATCTATCTAAAACTACCAGCAAGCATTATCTGTAATGGGGAAAAGCTAAAAGCATTCTCAATAAGATCAGGGGTGAAACAAAGATGCCGGTTAACCCCACTATTATTCAATATTGTACTAGAAATTTTAACTTCAGCAATTAAAACAGAAAAATAAATTGAAGGAATCAAAATAAGCAAGACAGATACAAAACTATCACTTTTTGCAGATGACATGATGGTGTATTTAGAGAATCCTAGAGAACCCACTAAAAAGCTACTTGAAATGATTAATAAAATTAATACAGTTTCAGGATATAAAAGAAACCCTCATAAATCATCCACATTACCAACAAAGTCCAGTAGCAAGAGATAAAAAGAGAAATTCCATTTAAAATAACTATAGACAATATAAAATACTTGGGAATCTGCTTGCCTGGAAAAACACAGGAACTATATGAACACAACTACCAAAAACGTTCCACACAAATATAGTCATAAGTAAACAACATGAGAAATATTAATTCCTTAAGGTTAGGTTAAACTAGTAAAAAATAACAATTCTACCTAAATCAATTTACATATTTAGTGTCATGCCAATCAAACTACCAAAAATGACTTTATAGAGCTAGCAAAAATAATAATAACATTAATTTGAAAGAACAAAAGGGCAAGAATTTTGAGAAAATGAATAAAGAAATGCAAAGGACAGTGGCCTAGCCATTCCATGTCTAAAACTATATTATAAGATAGTGATCATAAAACTATCTGATAAATTAAGACACATCTGACTTCCCTCTTCCCTCTTCTCATACTGGCTAAGATGATAGGAAAAGATAATGATAAATGTTGGAGGGGAATGTGAAAAAAACTGGGACACTAATGCATAGTTGGTGGAGTTGTGAAATGATCTAACCATTCTGGAGAACAATTTGGAACTATGTCCAAAGGGCTATCAAATTGTGCATACCCTGTGACCCAACAGTCTCTCTACTGAGTCTATACCCCAAAGAGATCATAAAAGAAGGAAAAGGCACACATGTTTGTAGTGGCAAGTAAATGGAAATTGAGTGGATGCCCATCAGCTGGGGAATGGCTGAATAAGTTAAGGCATATGAATGCAATGGAAGATTATTATCCTATAAGAAATGATAAACAGACTGATTTCAGAAAGCCTAGAGAGATTTACATGAGCTGATGCTGAGTGAAGTGAGCAGAACCAAGAGAACATTGTCCACAGCAACAAGATAGCATGATGTTCAACTGTGATGGACTTGGCTCTTTTCAACAATGAGGTGATTCAAAGCAATTCCAATAGACTTGGGTTTTTTGTTTGTTTTTCTTTTTGTTTTTTTTATTAATACTTTTTATTTGCAAAACATATGTATG
>JAJPUD010035439.1:0-10317 GCA_023553655.1 Myrmecobius fasciatus | reverse complement strand
TGGTTCCAGGCCCTTCGATCCTTTAAAGTGGAAGCTGACAGATCCTGTGTAATTCTAATGACAGTTCCTCGGTATTTGAACTGTTTCTTTCTAGCTGCTTGCAATATCTTTTCCTTGGTGCGATAGTCCTGAAATTTGGCCATGATATTCCTTGGGGTTTTAATTTTGGGGTCTCTTTCTGGAGGTGATCGGTGAATTCTTTCAATGCCAATTTTGCCTTCTGATTCTAAAACATCAGGGCAATTCTCTTTCATGATTTCCTGGAAGATAGCATCCAGGTTCTTTTTTTCATCGTGGCTTTCAGGGAGTCCGATAATCCTTAAATTGTCTCTCCTGGATCTGTTTTCCAAGTCAGTTGTTTTTCCTAGGAGATATTTCATATTTTCTTCTATTTTTTCATTTTTTTTTGTTTTTGTTTAACTGATTCTTGAAGTCTTATTGAGTCATTTACTTCTATTTGTTCAAATTTAATTTTTAAAGTATTATTTCCTTCATTTATCTTTTTTTAGCTCCTTTTGTAGCTGGCCAATTGAATTTCTTGATTCAATGCATTCTTTTTCCATTTTGCCAGTTTTATTTTTCAGTGAATTGTTGTCTTTTTCCAATTCACCAATTTTGTTTTTCAGTGAATTGTTGTCATTTTCCAATTCACCAATTTTGTTTTTCAGTTCACCATTTTTATTTTCCAGTGAATTGGTGATTTTTTCCAATTCACCAATTTTGTTTTTCAGTGAACTGTTTTGTTTTTCCAAGTCACCAGTCCTATTTTCCAGTTTTTGATATTTCTGTTGCCCTGATCTCAATTTATTTCCCCATTCTTCTTCTAGCTCTCTTTTGAGATTCTTAATGCAATCATCCAGGTAAGCCTTCTGCAAGGGAGACCAACTTAAGTCTACCTTTGGGGCTTCATCTGGGATTGTTTTCATAATGTCAGGATCTGGGGACTGTTCTATTTTTTCTCTATAAAAGCTTTCTATGGTGAGAGCTCTCTTCTGCTTCTTGCTCATGATTTAAAGTTGGGATATTGGTCAAAAGCAGAGAAAACTGCAACAATTTATATTTGCCCTGGGGCAGTTTGCCGAGTTGACTTCCGGTCTGAGGCTGGTCGGGCTAGATTCGCACTAGGACCACGTTTTCAGCTGCTCTCGATCCACCCTTTACCAAAGGCAGATCTGCCAAAGCACCTGCCCGCAAGCAGAGCAAAGTGGCCCAGGCGTCTCCCAGGGGCTTCCTGGGTGCCTAAAATCCGCCCCTCTATCGCAGCCCTGACTTCCACCCTGGCTGGAGTCTGATGGCGACCAGCGGCCAATTTCCCCTGAGGCTAACCTTCTCCGGAGTTCTTTCAAGGTAGATTTTTGATAGAAGTACGTTGTAGTCCAAATGTTTGGCGGAGTCCTCACGCAAAAACCAGTTGGAAGGCTCACTTTGTCTGGGTTTGAGGGAAGGTCCCAGGAGTTCACAGAGAAAGCTGTTTATTGTTCGCCATCTTGGCTCTGCCCCCCTCAACATTTATTCTTATAAAATATTGTGTTCCAAATTTTTCCTTCTCATTCCTCCCCTAGACTGCAAGAAATTCAACTTAAACATGTGCAATTCTTCAAAACATATTTCCACATTTATCATGCTATGCAAGAAAAATCTGATCAAAAGGGGAAAAAAAAACCCAAGCAAACAAGCAACACTATTTATGTTGTCTTCTTAATAAGTTCAACTCTCATGAAATTGCTGTAGCAAAAAATGAAGTGGGAAGATCTTACTTTGTTCTGCTCCTTACTATTTTGTGAGGCTTTGTATATATTGGGTATTTTTTTCATATTCTCTTATACCAAGTAATAGGAATAGTATTTGCTAGCAAACAAGGCACAAGAGAATTTTCAGATGTGGGAAGATCGTAAACATGAAGTAGCAAAATTTGGTGATCGAAAGTTTGAATAATCAGATTTGTTCTTAGAAGAAAAATGGCAAAATTGGATATGGGAAGATATTTAGAAAAAATAAAGAAGACAGATAATATATTTGATGTAGCTTACTTTTTCATTCTCTAGAGGATAAGGTAAACTATTCAGTTTCAGATGTATAATATTTAGCAAAAGGGATAAATGAAAGTAGATTTTCAAAATCTCAGGAATGGTTTGCATAATTGAGAGTGATAATAACTTCAAATTTTATGATTGTAAAGTGAATCATTATCTGTAAGGTCACTTTAAAATTTTGTTCCTTAGGTAGGTTAAATTTTAGGAGGGGGATAATTTTATTTGTATGAAAGCAAGCTTCCTACCTTTGCTTTCTGGAGGTAAGAAATGGCCTTTTATATCGGTCAGTTTAGTACATGGGGGGGAAGTTAATATGACTATTGTTGCTTTTGACTCATAGGTATTTATTCATGTTTTCTATTAGCTTTCAAATTTTTCATGATTTTCTTATTTATAGTAAGCATAAAACCAGACCTTAAGTAAAATTGTGTGTGTTGGTTTTTGATAGTAAAATATTTCAGTTTTGAAACAAAATAACAAACAGCTAATCCTTCAGAGGATTTGTAATTTCTTTTTCTGATAGAGCAGTAGATGTGATGACTATTTGTTTTAAGTTTAAAATTCACATTTAAAATATCTTTGACAATGAAGAAAGCTTTTGTTTCCTTGCAAAATCAAAAAATCAGCAAGCATGTATTCATTACCTACCATGTGCTAAACACTACTGTGTGCTGGATATACAAAGACAAAAATATGAAATAATTTTTCCCTTCAGAGAATTTAGGGCAAGTTCGGTGGCAGAGTGGAAAAATATTGGAGTAAGGAGTATTTGAATTGAGTAAGGCTGTAAAGGTAGACTAGTGAAGGTCTTTAGAAACTAAAGTGAGAAAACCACATTTGCCCCTAGAGGCATCAAGGAGCCAATAGAATTGATTGGGTATAGAAGTGACATTGTCATACCTGTATTTTAGGAAATTTACTTTGACAGCTATTTGAAGATCTTATCATATTTGTAATTACCCCTTGAATTTTAATTCAGGCTGCTGATATACTAAATATTACTTTATGCTAGTTTAATGCTTTTCCCTTTCCCTCATTTTTTCAGCCAGAATATATTTTTATTTGTTGTAAACATATGAAATGTTCTTGATGAATACTTATAACTTGTTAGAAAATACTTTAAAAATTAGTTTTTATTGACATCTTTTGTTTTTATATCATCGTTACTGAATCTCTATTCTTTCCCAGAGAGCCATACTCTTTAACAAAGAATAAAAATGTGGAAGGGGAAGGAGAAGAGACTATTTAGTAATACTAACCAATCAATTCTCAAATAAATCTGAGAAAATATGAAATGCTACACATCCATAGTCTACCATCTCTGCAAAGAAGGGAGGAAGGTGCATGAGTCAAGCTTGGTTTAAGTTCTTTCCATTTAATAATAATCTCATGCCTCACCTGCTTTTAAAAAAAACAAATAAACAACACCACCTTTAAAGAAAAAAGAAAATTTAAAAATCAAAGTAAAATAAATTCCTGCATTGATCATTTCCAAAAATTATATTTGTCATTCTGCATTCTTAGTCTGTTAGGATCCTCTGTTAGGATGTGGCTGGCATGGTTCAGATTAAAAGTTGATCATTGCTTTTGATTTGAGTTCTTAAGTCTTTCAAAGTTGTTTGTTTTGACAGAATTATTCCATAAAAATTGTTTTCCTGGTTCTTTTCCCTTGGCATTATTTCATAATAATCTTCCCAGATTTGTTCTGGAACTTCCCTTTTCATCATTTCCTGCACAATGTATTATGTCATACTCATATAGAATAATTTGTTGAGTTATTCTCCAGTTTATGTGCATTCCCTAACTGATGTGCATTCCCTTATTTTTCTAGTTCTTAACCACTACAAAAAAAGCTTTTAAAATATTTTTGTACATATGGGTCCTTTTCATTTTCCTTTGATCTCTTTGGTCTATAATATTAGTAGTAGTATAACTGAGTTTAAAGAGTATGTACAAATTAGCAACTTTGGGGGCTTAGTTCCTAATTGTTTTCCAGAATGGTTAAAGCAGTTCACAGCTCGTCTAGCAGTATATATTTTCTCAGTCTCTATATTTATTTATTTATTTTTATTTTTTAAAATAGTATTTCTTTTTTGCAATTATGTCATGACAGTTTTTAGCATTCATTTTTTATAAGATTTTGAGTTCCAAAGTTTTCTTCCTCATTCTACCCTCTAACTAAAATGGTAGGTAGTTTGATAGTGATATATGTGTAGTTATATAAAACTTGTTTTCCTTTTTTGTCAGTTTTGCTGATGTTATGGATATGAGGTAGAACCTCCTTTGCATTTTCTAATTATTAGTAATTTTGAGCATTTTTTTTTCATTTTGCTAGCTGCAGTTTCATTAGTAATCAAACTACCTTGTCCATAACAGTGAGAGTATGGCTCTTATTCCTATAAATTTGAAAGAAGATTAATTAAAAAGTATTTATTACATGAAAAAAGGCTTCAATCAGTTCCTTAATTATTAGTATCTTTATACTCACTTTATATAGATGCCCTTAAAAGAAAAACTGATATCGAATATTTTTTTCTCCTCTTTTCAAATTTTATCCACATTGTTTTTATTGCTAAAAAACTTGAGTTAAGTCTATCCAGTGTACTTGGGGTCTTTCTTAGTTCTCCTGGCATTGCATGAATACCACTCGAAGATATTGGTGATCAAGTGGTTGTCTTTTGCTTTTGTCAATATGATCCACCCACCTTTTCTGCTTTCATTTAAATTCATAGGTTAGAATTAAAAATTACCTCAAAGAAGCAAATAAGTGGCACAATGTATAGAACACCATCCCTTGAGTCAAGAGGATCTGAATTCAAATGTGGTTCCTTATACTAAAGAGCTGTGTGACCTCGGGCAAGTCATTTAACCCTGATTGCTTCCAAAAGATTTTTACCTCAGAAATTATCTGATAGTCTTAAACACACAAATGAAAAAAACTTATGTTTAAGAAGGATAAGCGATTTGTTCAAGGTCGCACAGCTGAGAAGCAGTTGATAGAATCAGCATTCAGACCAGGCTCTCTGACCCTAAGTCCAGGGCTCTTTCTACTATACCAAATTGCCTTTCTTTTATTTAAATTGATCTTGTTAGGGTAGATATCTTTTCTTTTTTTTTTTAATTGTTAATTATTTATTTTTTAATTACAACTTTTTATTTTTAAAGCATATACATAGTTTTCAGCATTCACCCTTGCAAATAGGTATCCTTTCTTAAGATACAAATATGAATCTGCCCATTCTTTTTCTCATCCTATATAATTCTTGACCATGTCTGGACTGTGATATTCTATGATTTAGAGCCTTGAATTATTGCTGGAAGAATATCATTTTTTTTTATTTGTATAACATATGTATGGGTAGTTCCCCAGCATTGATCTTTACAAAGCTTGGAAGAATATCATTATGAAATGATGGGTCTTTGTTATACATTGAAACTTAGGGTCATTAAAATGAATGCAGTTTCTCAAAAGTTCAGTCTGTTTTTTCTTCCTGTTCCATTTTGGGCTCACCTCACTGTTGGTTTGTAACATTTGTCTAAAATATATACAGGATGTTCTAGAAGTGTTAGTATATTTTAAGCTTTAATAGCTTTTGTTTTAACTTAAATAGTTTAGAGTTGCACCAACATTTTTGGAACATCCTGTATATGTCATTGGTTCATTCAGCTGCATATCAAATCTGGACAAAAAGCATTCTTTATTGACTTTTTTCCCATTGTGGATAGTAAAGCCAAATTCTTAAGTGCCCATGAAACTCATTTAGCAACCAGTATTACTATTTGGGGATTTGATGCAATTAGCATAATGTCTTCTGCAAATAGGAACAACTAGATGACTTCACCTTGTCTAGCGAAGTAGTCTTTCATTTGAACTTTTCATTTATGGTCATGCAAACATTTCCCTGTTTTTTTGCCTTGACTGATTTAATTTGGGTCTCATAGGCCTATTTCTTTAGCAAAATTTTATGTGACTGACATGGAAAAGAATCTCTAGGTGGCCTTTTTAATTCCAATAAATCAAGGACTTTTTCCAAAGTCAAAAAATAACCATCTCAGGGTTGTCCAATACTTTAAATTCCTTTCAATCACTTGTTTTAAAGAAAAAGATATGGCCTGCTATAGGACATAGATAGTATTAGTATGAATATACTTGAGAGAAGGTATAAAAATTGACAAGAATTGGGGATTTGATTCAAGTGTCAAACATTGCCATATATGATCCACAATACTTCTGAACCAGATTAAAATACACTTGAGAAATATCTAACAAAACAAATGAAAATAAAGTAAAAAACAGATAATGTTAATTTGGGCTTTTCTAATATGCAGCCCACAGGGATCCTTAAGTAATACATTAAGTACCCTTTCTTCTCTGGTTATTTGAGTCTGAAACTACTGATTTGGCTGGATATCAGAAGTGAGGAAGAATGAAGACTCACAAATGACTGAAATTGTGAGTCTAGTCAATCTTTGATATCAGGAGTGGACGCCATTTTAGTTAAGATTGGGAGTTTGTTTTTAAATATTTGTCTTTAGGTATTAAGACTTTAAGGTGGTAGACAGTCCAAATAAGAATGTCTGGTTAATTATTGAGAGTATGTTTATAAAACACAAGCTTGAGTATTTTCTTTATTAGAAATCAAAGTAGGATGAAAATTTTTTCCGTAACATTTTATCAACTAACACTCCCCCCCATATTTTTTAATTATGAAAGTTATAGCATAATATTTACTCAGAGACACTAAAATCCTGAAGCACAGTTGGAATAATCAAAACAGATTTATGTTATGTTTTGTATACATGTTTGCGTCCTTCCTCTCATTGTAGTTTTCACTAGCTGTCTCTCTTGTCTGAAGCGCTGTGATCTTAAACTCTACATCTTAGTTTCTTTGGCTTCCTTCAAGATTGAGCACAAAGTCCACTTACTGCTCTAGGCTTTTTCTAGTCTCCCATTATACTTGTGCCTTCTCTTTTAAGTCAAAACATTTGGCTTTCTTCACATAGTAATGTGAAATAGTTTAACTTAGAAAGTTTTTGATTGTCCAGGTAAGTTGCTCCTGAATCAGAAAACACAAAAAATGAACTATTTCTGCTGGAATTATTGAAAATTCTGTATTTTGTAGAATGTTTCCTACAAATATGTTGTTATGGCTGTTCTTTATGTATATATAAATAAATTTGGAAAGTCCTGAAAAATAAGGGTTTTAGAAATATCTTCATGCTGTAAATTGGGAGTGCAGGCATGGTGCCAGGAATAATTCATTTTGATAATAAAAAAGGAATTCTTTTATGGATTCCAGTTAAATCTTTTACTGTTTTGATGTAGTGTTGCCTCCAGGTGGTAGTAGAGTTTTATGTACATGTTTAGAACAATAATTTTTTTTGGTAATTTATTAATTTTGATCAGGAATTTTGTCATTTTCTTACCCAGTTTCATATTAATTTTTTAATTAGGAGTTCCACTTGTGCAATATCCTGAGCATATTTGAAAGTACGTATATTTTTATGTGTATTAAATTAAAGCTGAAAGAGTTGGAGCTTCACATGGGGTTCATTTGAGTTGTCATGGATCTGTAATAGAGTATCTAGAGTATTTAGAACATCATCCACAGTACTATTTTGCTCTTGGGAAGCATCTTGTTTAAAACAATACACAATGAACAATAATTCATTATTGTTTATGTAAAGTGTAATAAATGTGTCCATTACTGATAACTGGGAAAATAGCTAATTAAATGTGATGAGATTGTTCAGAAAAATCCAAACACAAGGATTCAGAAGAACTTCTGTGAGTTAAGAATAATGATTTAATGTTTTGGTCACATGCCTTTGCTTTTGCTTTTTGCTTGTATTTCAGATAGTTGGGATTGATAATGATTTCTGAATAGTGATGTCATAGCATAAAATGTAAAGTACTTAACTAGTGAAAATAAAGAGAGGTAATATTGATATGATATAAAAATGAGATATATTGGAAAAGTACTGAATTGAGTCTAGTGATCATTGTGCTATTCTTGGTTCCTCTACTTTATATTACACCTCTTAAAGGTATAGGTGTCCCAGTGAAAACCTGATGGTAGACAACCCATGGTTTTGAATGTCACAATTTTTTCAAATCCACTTTCCTTGTCAAGACAATTTAATGGAAGCAGCTGGTGGTGTAGTGGATAAAGCACCAGGCCTGGAGTCAATAAAATCTGAGTTTCAGATGTAGCTTCAGATACTTGTCAGCTATGTGACCCTGGGGCAAGTCACTTAAACTTGCCTGTGCCCAAGTTTCTTCAACTGTAAAGTGTGGATAGTAATAGCACCTCTCTCTCAGGATTGCTCTGAGGATCAAATAAGATAATATTTGTAGAAAGCACTTAGCATGATGCTTGACACATAGTAGGTACTATATAAATATAAATCTCGATTCCCTTTTCCTTTCCTCATTAATAACTTACTGTGACTATCTTAAAAGTTTGACTTGATAAGATCCAGCTATATCTTGGGCAATTTCCTCAGCAACCGTGAATTCATCTGTCACCTCCGTAAGCTGTTTTCCATATCTGTTGAGTCTTATTTCTTCTTATTTCACTCTGTCATTACCATCTTCTTTTTTTTTTCTTTATTAAAGGTTTTTATTTTTCAAAACATATGTGTGGACAATTCTTCAACATTAACCCTTGCAAAACTTTGTGTTCCAATTTCCCTCCCCTTTCCTTATGCTCTCCCCTAGATGACAAGTAGCCCAGTACATGTTAAATCCAATATATGCATACATCCTTATGCAATTATTGTCCCACACAAGAAAAATCAAATCAAACAATCAAACCAGTAAAAAAAAAGAGAGAGAAGCAAAATAAAATGCAAGCAAACATAGCATTTTCACTTCTTTTGTTGTTTGCTTGCATTTTATTTTGCTTCTCTCTTTTTTTTACTGGTTTCATTTGATTTTTCTTGTGCAGCACAATAATTGTATCAATATGTATGCATATATTGGATTTAACATATTTCTACCATGCGTAACATGGTTGGATCCGTTCACAGTTCCATCGACAATGCATTACCATCTTCTTACTGCACATATCTATTTGGATAACTCAAATTTAGCATGACCAAAACAATTTATGTCCTCTCTTGTTTCATCTTTCTCCCTCACTTCCAAATCTAGTTATTAAATTTTATGGATTTTACTTTCACAGTAACTCCTAGAATTTCTCTCTACTGATACTGACACTAATTCAAATAATCTTGTCACTGTTTAAGTAGTTTCTGAATTACTCTTTGAATTAGATTCCTCTCCAGCACCTAAGTAGTGTACCTGAGAGTGTTAGATTTGGAGTCAAGTTCAAATCTTGCCTCAGAAATGTGGATTGCTGGGTTACTCTTGGCAAATTACTTAAATTCTCATGTTCTCAGTTTCCTCATTTGTAAAACATGGATAATAATATTAGTACTTTCTTTTTTTTTATTAAAGCTTTTTATTTGTATAACATATATATGGATAGTTCCCCAACATTGATCTTTACAAAGCTTTCCATTACAAATTTTACCCCCAGTCCCCTCCCCTAGATGGCAGGAAGTCCACTACATGTTAATAATGTTGAAATGCTTGAGAAGTTATGCAAGAAAAATCCTATCTACAAGAAAAAAAAAGAATCAGAGAAAGGCAACACAATGCAAGCAAATGTCAATAGAGATCATGAAAATGTTACGTTGTGCTCCATATTTCATTTCCCTCTCTCTGGGTGTATATGGTTTTCTTCAGTGAACAATTGGAACTGGTTTGAGACAATTCTTTTTTGCAGAGAGCCATGTCCATCAGAATTGATCATCATGTAATATTGTTGTTGCTGTGTATGATGATCTCCTGGTTCTGCTCGTTTCACTCAGCATCAGTTCATGCAAATCCCTCCAGGCCTCTCTGAAATCGTCCTGCTGGTCGTTTCTTACAGAGCAATAATATTCCATAACATTCATATACCATAATTTATTCAGCCACTCTCCAATTGATGGGCATCCCTTCAGTTTCCAGTTTCTAGCCACCACAAAAAGGGCTGCCACAAACATTCTTGCACAGGTGGGTCCCTTTCCCTCCTCTAAGATCTCTTTAGGATATAGGCCCAGTAGAAACACTACTGGGTCAAAGGGTATGCACAATTTGACAACTTTTTGAGCATAGCTCCAAATGGCTCTCCAGAATGGTTGGATCCGTTCACAGTTCCACCAACAATGTATTAGTGTCCCAGTTTTCCCACATCCCCTCCAACATTCATCGTTATCTTTTCCTGTCATTTTA
>JAJPUD010035438.1:0-10317 GCA_023553655.1 Myrmecobius fasciatus | reverse complement strand
TGTGTGTGTGTGTGTGTGTGTTTGTGTGTTTCCTTTTATACAATCTTTATATGACAATACAACACCACTTTGCACAGTGTTCTTTGATGTCAATACAGTGAAACCTGTTTAGAAAGACTGACTAATATTCTCTACAAGCGGGCTGCCTTGCCTTTGCATACTATATTGCTAATAGGCCCAAGATGCATCTGTGGGTGAAGGACATAGATTGCAGCACTATTTTCCTACACACACATTCCTAGATAGGTTTTACTGCACTCACTTAAAAAAGTTATTTTCCATAGGTAGGGAGGGAGGAAATGTGATGGTATGGATTTATTACATTTGAATTTGATTAATGTATATGTGGCTTTGTAAAATTGTGGATATTTATTGCAACAAAATACTGACTTGGAAGTGACATCATCTGAAGAAAGTTGATGGGGTCTGCATAGGCACCAAATCCTGGTCAAAAATGAAACCCAGAAAATATCCAAGAGGCAAAGGAGAAGCTAAAAAATGTGATAACTATGAATTAATTTTTTGTAATTTCACAAAAATTAAGAAAAGAGTGTTAAGAGTGAGGTGCTACAGTACAATGGATAAAGGACTGGCCATGGAGTTAGAAATACCTGTGTTCTAGTTCTCCAACACATACTGTCTATGTGACCATGAAAAAGTCACATAGCCTCTGGTTATCACAAATAATTCAATGATACAATAATAACTGGATGATGAGTAGCTGATCTCCATTGGTGAAGGGAGTTTCCAATTGATTACCACTGACTTTACCCTTATCACTGGTTCTAACCATATTTCTTTTTCCAGGCTATAGAACGCTATGGAGGCATTGATATTCTGGTCTCCAATGCTGCAGTCAACCCCTTCTTTGGTAAGCTGGTGGATGTCACTGAAGAGGTATGGGACAAGGTAAGAAAGGGTTAAAGCACTGAAGAGGTAATCCTTAGAAATGGTCGGTTTTACCAAGGAAAATTTTAGTTTTCTTCAGAAGAAACAGCTCATCTAAAGCTCAAGAGACCAAACATTATCCTGGAAGACCCCACTATCCCTGTATGCTCTTGTATTGTCCTCATCCTTCATATTATTCCTCAGTTTCTCCTCTTTCCATTTGTTTGTCTCTCTTCTGTGCCTTTCTCCCCAAATTGGATCTTAACATCCTTCTGTAGTCAACCAGCTGGTCCACACTTATCAGAGACATGTATGAGAGATATTACAAAATAAAGGAAGGATACATTTCATCAGAGTAGGAAATTCCCTATGTAGGGAATCCTTCCATGGTTGCAGGGTTGACTTAGCAGCTAAGCTCTAAGAAGATACCTGAGAGACAGGCTAAGAGATTTGCTCAGAATCACACAGATAGTACATGTAAGAGGGTAGATTTGAATCCAAATGCTTCAAGCCCAACATACTAATGCCTCATTCAGAGGATAATATAATGACAATGTATAATGTGCCATTCAACTAAGAGACCCACAATTCTCCCCTTCAGTTGCAAGAAATGAACATGCTCTTTGATAATTTGTGAAATAATTATTACTTCTGGTAAGGTGATCCAAATTGTATCACTTTAGAATTATACTATTTGTAAAAATAGATAGAATGAAGAAAAAAGGAAAGAAATTGTTTTTGCATTTAGGAAGGTTAGTATAGTCAAGGAGAGCACAGACATATATGTGCAATCCTCTGTGCCAGCAATATTTGCATATTATACTAATGCATATAATTTCAATAATATTTCTGCGATAAATTCCACATGCCCACTTTTCTGCAATTACAAGGTTCTTAATTAAAATATTTCTGTTTGTTTAGTAGAATTAACATTCCCACCAGAATTAGGAAAACTAAATTGTTCATAGCCTCCCTGTAGTTTTGCTTCTTGCTCTGACTTTCAATGATTTCCTCACATTGTAGTTGAGGTAAGCTAAAAGAAAACACTGGTGTTTCATAAATATGAAATTTTGTCTTTTTGATGAACATGAACTCGGTTATACTCTTCTTTGAGATAAGGATACTAATTTAATATGTAACACCTGCTCAAGACAGTTTTGAAATCAGTTTGGCAGCTCAGCAGTTGTGCCAGATTTTCATATAATCACAGACATAGAGTTGGATAGGAACTTTGAGGTCATATAATCCAACCCTTTCATTTTACACATGGAGAAACTGAGGTCTAGAAAAATTTTAGTGGTTTCCCCAAGATTACTCCAGTATTAAATAGTAAAGCTGGGATTTGATTCCAAATTCAATATTTCAACACTATCCTGACTATTGCATATTTTGTTTTAAATTAGTAGAACAGAAACATTTGCCAGGACCCATTATCCCAATTCCCCTTCATTATGTTTTTCATAATCCTTTCTAGAAAATATGACCAGAAAAACATGAATATCCTATTTCCCATTCACAAAGGCCATATAGGTGTAAGAATAACCTCAGATACATGTACAAGATCAGATGATACCATCCCTGAGAGGTTTAGTTCTCCTTTATGGAGTGGCCCCAGAGGGTTCAACTCCATTTATTCTCATAGCATGGTACAGTGGAAAGAATGCTGAATTTGGAGTTCAAGTCCCAAGCCTCTTACTTATGATCTAGGTTACATTGGGCAAGTCACTTAAACTCTCTTCTCCATCTCTAAAATGAAGGGGCTGGACTAAGTGGCTTCTAGAATCCCTTCTAGCTTCAAGTCTAAGAACCTATAAACAAGCATCTCTAAAGTGCCCACCATGCACAAGGCACCATGATAGGGAGTGGGGAGGAAGTAATCTCTTCCCTTAAGAAGCTTACATTCTACTAATTACATGATATTCCCCAATCAGAAGGCCCCCAGGGATGCTGGGTAGATTCCATGGTAGCCTTAGAGATCTGTTCTAGTCCAAACAAGACCTTTGTGGTGAGTTCAGCCCTTACCTTGTATCCAGAGACAGGGAGAACAAGACTATATGTTTGCTTAGCTGGCCCTAATCCTAATCCAATGATTTATCATTCTGTCTTTCTTCACACTGTCTTCCCAATAATTGATTTTCCTCTTCTCGGTTTCAGATTCTGGATGTTAACGTGAAAGCCACAGCCCTGCTGATTAACATGGTGGTGCCAGAGATGGAGAAACGGGGGTACAGGAGTAGTCAAAGGAAACCTGTGTGGTGGGGGGGAGTTGGAGTGGGATTGAGTGAAGGAGATCCCTCAAGTATTTGAGAGGAAAGGCAAATAAGGGGAGGGGGCATCTCACGTGAGAATGCAATAATAGTCTCATTGTCTATTCCAGAGGTGGCTCAGTGGTGATTGTGTCCTCCATTGCTGCCTACGTGCCCTTCCAGGTAAGTCACATCTCCTTATTTGTAAACCAGTTAATAGAGTTTCTGGTTTAAAGGGTGTGGGTATTTTCATTATTTTATTTACATAATTCTAAATTACTTTGCAAAATGGTTGTACCATTTCACAGTTCCGCCAGTGATGTATTAGTGTTCTTATTATGTTAAATGCCTTTCATTGAGTATTGCCATTTTTAATAACTTTTGCTAATTTGCAGGATATGAAGTAAAACCTCTGGGTTGATTTGCATTTCTTACTATTTTTTGGAGTTTTGTCATTATTTTACAGAAATGCTGTTGATTTGAGGGGATTTGTTTTATACACTACAACTTTGCTGAAGCTATTGTCTCAGTTAGGCTTTTTGTTGATCCCCTAGGGTTTTCCAAGTATAATATCATCTCTTCAGAAAATAAGGATAGTTGTATCTATTCTTTACCAAAATTAATAGCTCTGATTTCTTTCTTTTGTCTTATGATGCTAGCATTTCTGGAACTATATGAAAAAATAGTAAGGAGAGTGAGCATTCTTGCTTCACTCCTGTAATGATTGAGATTCTAGTATATCCCTTTACATATGATGCTTGCTTTTAATTTTACTTTATATGAAACATGATGGATTATGCCCAGCCTCTTATTTTAACTCTGTGTATCTTCATTTCTGGTGTTTTTCTTGTAAGCAATATATTATTGGATTCTGGTTTCTAATCCATTCTGCTATACTTTTCCATTTTATGGAAAATTTATCCCATTGAAATTTATAGTTATGATTGATAACTGTGTATTTCCCTCCATCCTATTTTCTTGTACTTATCCATCTCTTTTTTTTACCTTGCCCTCTCCTCAAGAGTCTGTTTTGCTTCTGACCACTACTTTCCCTCTTCTTCTCACCTCCTTCTCTTAATAATCTCTTTCCCCTAAAAACCAACATTTATCTAGACTCTCCCCATTATTAGGCTAAGATGACTTTTCCTTCCCAGGTGTGTGCATATGTTTATTCTTTCCTCCTTAAACCAGTTCAGATGAGTTCACTGTATAAATTATCTTTTATACCTCATCTATGTTAGGTAATTTTCCCCATTCTTCCTCTTCCTCCCCCTCTTCTCCCAATACATCCTTCTTTCCCATCTTTCTGTTATTCTTTTGAGATCATTCCAAAAATAAAATCATTACACCCAGGCCTTCTGTGTAATTAGACTCCTTCTAAGAACCATAGTGATGATAAAAGCCCAGTGGAGTTTAAATATAACTGAGATCACAAATGTCTTATAAGAATATAAGAGTAATAAATAAGAATATAAACAAGTCCTAACTTTCTTTAGAGTGGTGACTGATGCTTTGGTATTTGAATTCTTTATTTCTGGTTGCAGTTGCTCTACTCCACCCTGCAGGTAAGTAATGGGCAACAGAGCTGCCACTTAGCACCTGTTTCTATTCCCAGAGTTGGTTCAGGGTTCTCCTGGGATCTCTTTTTGCCTTGGTGCTTTCAGGCCTGATGTTCAGTCTTATTCCTGTTATTATTCCTGAATCCTAGAATGCTCTCCATAGCTGCAGCCACTCCATCTATCTTTCTAATATTGTGGAAACAGAGAGGCCCAAGATACAACTTTTTTCTTTTTGCTATAAACATACTACATGCTTTCAGTTACTTTACTTTTATCTTTTTTAAGGTGGCTCTATTCCAACTAGTTCTCATCCCTGATCCCCTCCTTTTATTTGTTATCTCTTTCCCTTTAGGGTTTTGCTTATTAGTTTCTTTTATCTCCTGCTTTTATATGGTTATATAGTTCCTTCCATATCTTCCCTCTCATTTAGTCAAGTATATTCTCCCTTCTCCCCTTCAACGAGTTCTATTTATGAGATTGTTTTTGTACCCCTTTCCAGAATTAATTTATCCCACTCTCTTCATTATCCATCCTATCTTTCTGTCTTCTCTAGATATTCATTCTCTGGTTCATGACCCCAATCATTATCTTGTTTCTCTCTGTTTTCTCCATTCTTCATGCAATCAAAAACATCTAAGGTATATATTCTAGGATTTCCCTTGTAGCCAGTTTCTGCCACTACTCTGTAGGGCTTGTTCCCCAGATTTTCCTTTTCTATTTTGCCTTACTCCCAGAACAATGCCAATTTTTTTTATTATTAAAGCTTTTTATTTTCAAAACATATGCATGGATAATTTTTCAACATTGGCCCTTGCAAAACCTTGTGTTCCAAAATTTTCCCCCACCCCCTCCACTAGATGGCAAGTAATCCAATATATGTTAAACATGTTAAAAATATATGTTAAATCTAATATATGTATACATATTTATATAATTCTTGATGCACAAGAAAAATCTGATCAAAGGGGAAAAATGAGAAAGAAAACAAAATTATAACAACAAAAAAAGTGAAAATGCTATGTTGTGAACCCCACTCGATTCTTACTCTCTCTGGGTGTAGATGGCTCTCTTCATCACAAGATCATTGGAACTGGCCTCAGTCATCTCAACAATGACAATTCTTACAAGTATTAGAAAGGATACTGCCCCATGTTAGGGCAAGCCATCATTTATCTATACTCTCCCCATTTATCTCCCCCCCAAAATCTCCCTGTTAGGTCCATGCCCTTCCATTCCCATTTGTTCCAGTCTCAGTTGCCCCCAGGAGTCCAATTGCCTCCTTCTCAAAATAGTATGAGGATTATATCAAGTTAAAAAGGTTTTGTACAAAAAACCCCAAAACAAAACAAAAACAAATGCAGACAAGATTAGAAGGGAAGCAATACACTGGGAAAACATTTTTATATTCAAAGGTTCTGATAAAGGCCTCATTTCTATAATATATAGAGAATTAACTCAAATATATAAGAATTCAAGCCATTCTCCAATTGATAAATGGTCAAAGGATATGAACAATTTTCAGATGAAGAAATTGAAACTATTTCTAGTCATATGAAAAGGTGCTCCAAATCACTATTGATCAGAGAAATGCAAATTAAGACAAGTCTGAGATACCACTACACATCTGTCAGATTGGTTAAGATGACAGGAAAAGATAATGACGAATGTTGAAGGGGATGTGGAAAAACTGGGACACTGATACATTGTTGGTGGAACTGTGAACGGATCCAACCATTCTGGAGAGCAATTTGGAGCTATGCTCAAAAAGTTATCAAACTGTGCATATCCTTTGACCCAGCAGTGTTTCTGTTGGGCCTATATCCCAAAGGGATCTTAAAGGAAGGAAAGGGACCCACATGTGCAAGAATGTTTGTGGCAGCCCTTTTTGTAGTGGCTAGAAACTGGAAACTGAATGGATGCCCATCAATTAGAGAATGGCTGAATAAATTATGGTATATGAATGTCATGGAATATTATTGTTCTGTAAGAAACGACCAGCAGGATGATTTCAGAGAGGCCTGGAGAGACTTGCATGGACTGATGCTAAGTGAAATGAGCAGAATCAGGAGATCATTATACCTGGCAATAACAAGATTATATGATGATCAATTCTGATGGACATAGTTCTCTTCAACAATGAGGAGGTTCAGTCAGTTCCTATTGTTCAGTGATGAAGAAAGCCATATACACCCAGAGAGAGGGGTGTGGGATCTGAGTGTGGACCACAACATAGCATTTTAACACTTTATGTGGATGTTTGCTTGCATTTTGTTTTCCTTCTTAGGTTTTTTAGGTTTTTTTGTTTTTCTAGATTCGATTTTTCTTGTGCTGCAAGCTAATTGTATAGATGTGTGTGTGTGTGTATATATACATATATATACACATATATATATATATAAGTTTATTGCTTCCCTTCTAATCTTGTTTGCATTCGGGTTTTTTTGTACAAAAATTTTTTAACTTGATATATATAGATGTATGTTTATATATATGTATATATATCATATATTTTAACATATTTAACATGTATTAGACTATCTGCCATCTAGGGGAGGGAGTCGGGGAAGGAGGGAAAAATTAGGAACAGAAAGTTTTGCAAAGGTCAGTATAGAAAAAGTACTCATGTTTTCTGTAAATAAAAAGCTTTAATTTAAAAAAAAATAGTATGAGGAGACTTTTCAAGCACCAAATCTTCCTGATCACACCCAGCACAAGGTCCCATTTCCTTTCACAGGACCCCTCTCTTCATTCATAGAAGTATTTGCCCCCAGAACCTCTTCCCACACCAAAGGTCCCTTTTGATCCTTTTCTGCTCTTCTCTTACTGAGACTCCAGAGGCCATGTTCCCTGCTGACTAGCCTTCATTTTGACCCAGGCACACACACAGTTTTTTCTGTCCTGTTATCCTCCTCCCCTTTCATGGATCTGTCCATATTGTATTATTAGAAAAATGCTTTATTTAGTTGTAGGTAGGATGTCACTAGGTTCTGTCCGTAATGCCCTCTTCACTGTGGTAGCCACCGGGTTCTCTCCTTCACTCCAGCTCCTTGTGTATGTTTAGAAAAATGTCTCTTATTAGTCTCTGCTATCATGATGTTGTTGTTGCTGTTCTTGGCCACTGAATTCATTCATTCCTCCTGCACTTCTGTTATCTGAGGTATTCAAGTAGGAAATAATCTCCTCAGTTCTGGTTTCCTTTCTAAAATGTTTCAAATGTCTCTTTATTATTTAATATTCATCTTCTTTCATTTATGATTAAGCTCATATTCGTCAAATAGGTTACCCTGGGCTATATCTTCAGCTCCATTGCTGTTTGGAATATATTCCATTCTCTCCTGATTTTTCTAATGGGTGAAAAATGGTCTTGCTATACAAATTTCCTTTCCTTTGTATCTGAAAGTCTTTCTCCTGATCACTTTCTTTCTGAATTGAATTGTTAAATTTAACTATTATGTCTTCTAGTTAGCATTCTTGGGTTTTTTCTGTAAATGACTTATAAATTTTTTCAAATGGTACTTCAATTTCTCTGCTCAGTGGGCAGTTCTCTTGAATTATTTCTTGCACTATGATGTACAAGTTCTTTGTCTTGTCATTTTCTTTTGAGAAATGTATAATTTTTAGATTGTCACAATGTATCTTTTTTTAAGATCAATATGTTTTGCTTGCTTAGTAACCATATTTTCTTTTAATATTGTTTCTTTTAATATTCTTCTATATTGTCCTTCATTTCTATATATTTGAATTCCCAATATATTGTTCTTTCTTTTGTTTCTTTGGTGACACTTGCCATTGTAGCGTCCAGTTTTTCTATTCTTCTCAATATTTTTGCTATGTAAGTCATAAATTATGCTCTCATTTTTCTCATTTCTTTCTTGAACCACTCAGGAACAATAATTCCATGTTCTCACACTCCACACACTAGCCTATGTTATCAAGAGTCCGATTATTTTTCTTTTGTTTTGCAATATTTATTCATAGATGTCTGAACTCCTTTGGAGTCTAGAGGTCATATTTCCTACTTTTGTTAGTGTTTTCCTGCTTAATTCAAGATCTTTTCAAGTTTTCTTCTTCCCTGAAGTCTTTGGTAATTTCAATCTCCACTTGTTCATTTTCTGATGATCTCCCCTCTGATGGGGGTTTCCTTGATTGATTGATCAAGGACGATAAGATAATTTCTTCCATTGTTCACACTTATCTTGGGTTTCAATTCTCTATTAGCTATTTCTGTTCTGTACTTTTTTTCCCCCTGAGGCAATTGGAGTTAAATGACTTGCCCAGGGTCACACAGCTAGAAAGTGTTAAGTGTCTGAGATCACATTTGAACTCAGGTCCTCCTGACTTCAGGGCTGGTGCTCTATACACTGCACCACCTAGCTGCCTCTGTTCTGTACTTCTTAACCCAGACTGCTTGATAATAAAAACAAACAAAGCAAATTAAAAGTTGAGCAGTTTTACCTTTTCTCCAACTGATACCATCATCTCCTTTTTTTTGGTCATTTTTTCACCAATGCATTTTTAAAAATACCTTTTTCCTTACACTTAGTTTTTCTCATGACTAAGTTCACATTATGCTTTAGCACCCTTTGTTCTCTTCTAACAAGGATATGTCTTACTTTTGCATTCATCCTCCATTACCTTTCCTAGCTTCCATTTTCTTTATATGCCTTTTTTAAAAATCTAAATTAATCAGGGAGTTCCCTGTGCCTCCACATTGGTCTTCTTAGACAACTACCTCATTTCTTCTCCTCAGAGAAATTGGGTTATTTTTGTATTTTTAGAATTTCATTTCTACATTTTCTATTCTCCCTCAGCTATCTTCTTCTATAGAATTTAAATTTATATGATCCTAATAATCATTCTCTGAATAATTTTAGATTCTATTCAAAAGTTCAAGAAATATGCCATGTAATACCTAACTTTTACATTTTTCTTCATCACAACTATAAAAATGAAGCAATCACTTCCCCACAAAGTTCCCATTACTTAGCAACCACTTCCTTCTTGTTGGCAAAAATAAATTCTAGGATAGCAGCTCCATTCATTGCTTCCTCCAAATTAGAAGTCTCCCTTCTTTTGGGCAGAGAAAGAGCTTCCAAATAATTGGCAAATGTCCTAAGTAATTGAAATGCATCATCCATACTATACCATGCTTCTATGTCAAGTTGGTGTTGTGTTTCACAAGTTTCTCACCTATTTATTCTTCTGTTCAGGTGCCAACAGTATCATTTCTGTTTCCGCCTCTGTTGATTTTCACCAGAATACTCTTCCCCTCCTTTCCCTTTCTTGGATTTCCTCACCTTGACCTATAATTTCATTTGGTATAGGAAATGCCCAGGTGAAGAAACTACCTCTATCAATGCAAATCATTGTATTCTCTTCAACTTCTAGTCTTTTAGAGTTGTCTAGCACCCTGAGAGTAACTTAATTACAGCCACAGAGCCACTATGAGTCAGATTCAGGACTTTCACTTGGTTCTTCCTGGCTTCAAGAACAGCTCTCTCTCTATGCCACCTAGCTGCCCTATATTATCCTCTTCCTCCTCCTCCTCCTCCTCCTCCTCCTTCTTCTTTCTTTTTCTTCTTTCTTCTTCTTTCTTCCTCTTTTTCTACTTCTTCTTTCTTCTT
>JAJPUD010035437.1:0-10318 GCA_023553655.1 Myrmecobius fasciatus | reverse complement strand
AGAGACAGACAGAAAGAGCCATAGAGAAACAGACAGGCAGACAGAGAGCCACAGAGACAGAGACAGACAGACACAGAGAGCCACAGAGACAGAGATAGAGTAACAAGAGTCAGAGACAAACAGAGAGACAGACAGAGAGCCACAGAGACAGAGACAGACAGACACAGAGAGCCACAGAGACAGAGACAGACAGAGTAACAAGAGTCAGAGACAAAGAAACAGAGACAGACAAAGAGCCACAGAGACAGAGACAGACACAGAGAGCCACAGAGATAGAGACAGAGTAACAAGAGTCAGAGACAAACAGAGAGACAGAGAGCCACAGAGACAGAGACAGACAGACACAGAGAGACAGAGACAGACAGAAAGACACACAGAGAGACACAGAGAAACAGACAGGCAGACAGAGAGCCACAGAGAGACAGACAGACAGACACAAAGAGAGACGCAAAGAAACAGAGACAGGCAGAGTAACAGAGTCAGAGACAAAGAAACAGAGACAGACAGACACAGAGAGCCACAGAGAGACAGACACAGAGAAACAGAGACAGACAGACAGACAGACAGACACACAGAGAGAGAGCCACAGAGAGAATCAGAGACAGGCAGAGTAACAGAGTCAGACAAAGAAACAGAGAGACAGACAGACAGATAGAAACAGAGACAGACACACAAAGATTAAGAGACAGAAACAGACACACAGAGAAACAGAGACAGAAATTCAGAAAGATACAAAGAGACAGACAGACATACAGACAGAGAGAGCCACAGAGAGGCAGCACAGACAGACACACACACACACACACACACACACACACACACAGATTAGACCATTTATAAAGCCTTTCCACGGCACAAGAGGAGGGCAGACAGACACAAAGGCAAGGAAGCTGGCAGCCCAACAGGCCAAAGCCGGCCTTCCTAAGCCCAGTCCTTACAGGCTCTAGAGAACCTTCCCCTTGCACAGAGCTCACCAGCAGAGGCCTGGCTGAGGGGCTGGCAGAGGTACCCCCTGTGGGAATCTGGGAGGGAAGCTCCCTGTGGGCAGGGCTAACCCTGAGCTTAGCCTGGATTTGACACCCAATAGGTGAAGGATAAAGTTTGCTGAAATGAATCCAGTGACTGCATAGTGGTGGGGCCTGGTGAAGCCAGGAGGAAGACTGCAGAAGGCCCAGCCTGGAGGCCGGGCTCTCTCTGTCTCACTAGCTGTGTGGTCATAGGGAAGGGGGAAGGGGAAAAGAGGAAGCATTTATACAATGCCTACTGTGTACCAGGCACTGCACTAAGTGTTTTACAAAAGCAACTCACCTTTTTCTTTGTATCCTTCCTTTTCCTCATCTCTTAAATGAGGGAGTTGGAGTGAATAAACTCTTAAGTGGCTGCAGCTCTGACATTTTGAATGTTAGCTCCTAAGGTCTCTCCTGGTTCTGACTTTCTGGGTTCCAAGTTCTCCCCTACTCTGATATTTTATGTTCTAAGACAGGGATTCTTAGCTTGGAGTCCGTGAACTTGTTTTAAAAAATATTTTGATAATTGAATTTCAATATAATTGGTTTCCTTTTATCAGCCCTGGGAATACAGACCCCACCCTCAAACACGTTTTCTCAGGCCCCCAAAGCAGTTCTCTGAGAAAATTCAGGACAAATATGAACCCCGAGAGGCCGGATCTCTTAAAAAGGATCTTCTCCTTTTTAAAAGTCTGAGCCCCTGTCAGTGGTGGGGCTGAATGAGCTCCAGATAACCAAAACCACATAATTTCAGAATTGGAAGGAAGGCCAGAGCCCTTCTCCCATCCAAAAATCATTTCCCCTGGAATCAAAAACGTAAGCTTACTTTGAATTCAGCAGGTCTGCCTCCTCTCCATTCTCTTATTATCATCAGGCCCATCCATCCCAGATCTGCCAGCAAATCCTATCCATCACAGCTGAGACACCAGGAGGGATCCCTTGGAGCTAAGGGCTCTTGTGCCTTGTGGGAGAAGGAACAACCAGATTTTCATTTTAATATACGGGGGCTCCTCTCCTCAGCTCAAACTTGAGGGGACATAAACAACCATTTGCATTCAATTACTTAAGATGACTGAGGAAGTGCCCCAAAAGGCTCCCAGCAGTTTTACAGCCTGTCCCTTCAGAAAAGCAACACACAGCCATCTGTCCACTTCCTGACCCCCCTTTCAAGTGGGACTTAGAAAGCCAGTTTTGCTTTTACACTCCTTGAATACATTTCTTGAACAGAAAAATCCAAAAAGGAGGCTTTACTGGGGGCAGGACAGTCCCAGCATCTCCACGTGGAGAGAGCTGCCAATTGCAAATCCTGGTGCATTGAACTTTCAAAGGATACATTAATAATAGCTAACATTCATATATGCTTTAAGGTTTGCAAAGTCATATATGTATATACACAGATATACAACTATGTGTGTGTGTGTTTACACATATATATATATGGTCTCAGCTGATCTTGATCCTCCCAAGCACCTGTAAAATAAGTACTTGTAAGGAAGGTACTATTATTGTTTTCACACTTTACAGTGAGGAAACTGAGGCAGAGAGAAGTTAAGTCACTTGGTCAGGATCACATAACAATGATTATAGACTACAAGCTCTTTGAGGTCTGGGACTGTTTTGTCTTTGTCTCCATAGGCTTAGCACAATGGCCAGTGCCTAGCAGGTATGTAACATTAATATTGTACTAATGTTACATGAATGAATTTGTTGTTCAATCAGGTCTAATTCTTTATTACCACATTTGGGGTTTTTCTTGGCAAAGATACGGGAGAAGGTTGCCTTTCATTCTCCAGCTCATTTGACAGATAAGGAAACTGAGACAAACAAGGTTAAGTGACTTATCCAGAATCACACACCATTGTGTGAGTGTGTGATTTTTTGTTGTTGTTGTTGAGGTTAGATTTGAATTTAAGAAAATGAGTCTTACTGACCCCGGGCCTGGCATTCTATCCACTGAGGCACGATCCAGCTGCATGAACGAAGAGGAGGTATTTAATCCTCTTCTTAAAATAGCTCACCAAAGCAAACCAAAGGCCACAGATGTGTTGAACATGATGTGGATAAAGAGTACCGAATTTGAGGAGGGAAGGAAGAATAAAGGATGGGAGAAAAGGAGGAAGGAAGAGAAGGGAGGAAGGGAGGGAGGGAGGGAGAAAGGAGAGGGAAGCATCTCTTTTAATTCTCCTTCCCATTCCCACGACTCTGAGTCCCTTCAGGCTATCACTTAATCTCTATCTCTTAGAGTTCTCATCTGCAAAATGAGAGCAAAATGATTAAAACTTCTTATGGCTCCATTCTTCTCTGTAAAATGAGTTGTGCAGATGGCCTCTAGAGAGCTTTTTTACCTTTTAAAGAGTGGCCTTAGGCCTAGGTGACTGGACTTAGACCTTCTTCTTCCCTTCCCTCAAGTTTCTTTTCCTTCCTTTCTTTTTTCATAATAATAGCTTTTTATTTTCAATGCATTATTTTCATGCAGGGTTTTCAATATTCTCCCTTACAAAACCTTGTGTTCCAAATTTTTCTCCCTCTTTCCCCCCCTCCTCCCTTTGCTATACAGCAAGTAATCCAATATAGGTTAAACGTGTAATTCTTCTATACATATTTCCATATTTTATCATGTTACACAAGAAATCAGATCAAAAAGGGAAAAGATGAGTTGCCTTTTTTTTTCCTTTTTTTTGCAAGGCAATTGGGGTTAAGACTTGCTCAGGGTCACAGTGCTAGTAAGTGTTAAGTGTCCGAGGCTGGATTTGAAGTCAGATCCTCCTGACTTCAGGGCCAGTGCTATATCCACTGTGCCATCTACCTGCCTCTCCCTCCCCCCCCAAAAAAAAAGAGGAAAAAAAAAACAAGCAAACAACAACCAAGGTGAAAATACCGTTGTGATCCACATTCAGTCTCCATAGTCCTCTGTCTGGATGATTATGGCTTTCTCCATCCCAAGTCTATAGGATTTGGCCTGAATCATCTCATTGTTGAAAAGAGCTACATCCATCACAGCTGATCATCACATAATCTTGCTGTTGCCATGTATAATGATCTCCTGGTTCTGCTCGTTTCACTCAGCATCAGTTCATGCAAGTCTCTCCAGGCCTCTCTGAAATCATCCTGCTGGTCGTTTCTTACAGAGCAATAATATTCCATAACATTCATATACCACAATTTGTTCAGCCACTCTCCAATTGATGGGCATCCATTCAGTTTCCAGTTTCTAGCCACTACAAAAAAGGGCTGCCACAGACATTTTTGCACCTGTGGGTCTCCTTCCCTCCTTTATGATCTCTTTGGGATACAGACCCAATAATGGCACTGCTGGATCAAAGGGTAGGCACAGTTTTATAGTCCTTTGGGCATAGTTCCAAATTACTCTTCAGAATGGTCAGATCAGTTCATGACTCTACCAACAACATATTAGTGTTCCAGTTTTCTTACAACTCCTCCGATATTTGTCATTTTTTTTCCTGTCATCTTGGCCAGTCTGAGAAGTGTGTAGTGCTATCTCAGAATTGTCTTAATTTGCATTTCTCTAATCAATAGTGATTTTAGAGCATTTTTTTTCATATAACTAAAGATGGCTTTAATTTCGTTTTCTGAAAATTATCTGTTCATATCCTTTGACCATTTATCATTTGGAGAATGGCTTGTATGCTTATAAATTTGAGTGAATTCTCTATATATTTTAGAAATAAGGTCTTTTTCAGAAACCTTGGATGTAAATTTTCCCCCTAGTTTTCTGCTTCCCTTTTCATCTTGGCTACATTGGTTTTGTTTGTACAAAAACATCTTAATTTAATATTTTATCTATTTTGCATTTCATAATGTTCTCTAGTTCTTTTTTGGCCATAAATTCCTTCCTTTTCCACAGATATGAGGTGGACTATCCCTTGTTTTCCTAATTTGTTTATAATGTCAGTCTTTATGTCTACATCATGAAGCCATTTAGATCTTATCTTGATATAGGATGTTAGGTGTTGATCAATGCCTAGTTCTGCCAATCTGTTTTCTAATTTCCACAGAAATTTTTGTCAAATAGTGAGTTTTTATCCCAGAAGCTGGAGTGTTCCCCAAGTTTCAATGTGCTGAGATTGGCCTAAAGGTAAATGAAGTCAATTACTAGCCAACAATTCTCCAGACGTGTTCAGCACTGTGCTGAACATTTTCAAATATAAGCAATATAAAAGATAGTCTCTGCCTTCAAGGACCTTTAATTCACATGGCAGAAGATGCCACATAAAGAAAATTGAAAAAAGGATGAGTGGGAAAGAAGGTGGCAAGAGTATGTAGAACTAGGAGTAAGGAAGACAGGCTGGTGTACTTCCTCAAAATGGAAGTTTTTGGAAAGAGTCTTAGCTAAATTCTAAATCCTTTGAAAGGTTTAAATAGGAGACTCACTAAATACCCTTCTCATGCAGTCCTTGTTGGAAATAGGGCAGCAGGTAGATAATGAACTGAAGAACTCTTTGAATGTGAATTTATCTAATACGGCCTTCCAAGAGAATAGAACTTTGTGAGTTTGTTTGAAAACCATGAGGAAGAATTTTCTGGCTCTTCTGAAATTAATCTGCATTATGAGCCCCAGAAATACCATCGCATTTTTAAAAATTACAAAAACCAAGAAGAGAGAATATGAATAATTCACATTTACATTGCACTTGGGGGAATTGAATGAACTACAGTGATTCTATCTTGTGACTCAATTCTGGATCCAGTTCAGTTCCCTTTCTATTCAATTATGGTTCTAGTCCAATTTCTGTCGTGAGAAGACTTTTCAATTCCCGGAATTGTGAGAAAACTTTGTTGCATCATTTGAACTTAGTCCTGAGTGGCTAGGAAGCTAGATGACCTCTACCTGTGTCAAAGATTGATGCAAGGAGATTGTTTTTTTTTTTTTTTTTCCTTTCCCATAATTACACATCTCAAACAACTCATATATCTTATCTGAAGACTAGCCCCATATTAGTCAAGTAGTTGTTTCCACGTACTTTTGATTGAATACAGATGCTTGGGGGAGGGAGAGTAACTTTCTGATTTCAGGGAATTGGATCCCTTCACTCTCACCCTCCCAACTTGCAGTTCTTCTAATTAGAAATCACATTACCTAATCTCGTATACTGCTTATTTTTTAAAATAAAACATTGGTCTTCTCCTGTATTGGGGGCTCAGTGCCAAGATTAAGAGGTCTGCTCCCAATTTGTTACGCAATCGGCATGAACAGCTTAATAGATTGATATGCTTGGAAGCTCAAACCTTTCTTTGCTCAGCTACTTTAGATTTCTTCTGTCATATGCTCTAAACTTTACATAGATCACTGGATTGTGAGCCCAAGCACCTCCATACAAATTCTGAGTCCAAAGCTTATCCCAAAGTAGGTCATTTAAGCTCTCTGGGCTTGGGCTTCCTTATGTGCCAAAACATACATCTGAACTGGATGGTCTCTAAAGTTCCATCTGGCTTTAAATCCCAAGATCCTAGGTAAGGAGTTGAATCAATTCTGCTTTGGCCAGAAATTGTGAGGGTCTTCCCCTTCCAGATTTATTCATTCATTTATTTATTTAGATTTTTTTTTCCTTTGGACTTTAGGTGGATTCTTTGCCTCAATTTCTACCTAGCCATAATCACTGATAGGGAAATGTCTCAAACTGTTGAGGACCTTAGCTTAAAAAGGTCAAGGTTTCCCACTGTATCCAGGGCCATCTCCAGTCATCCAGATCTGTATCTGGTCATTGGACCCAGATGGCTCTGGAGCAGAAGGTGAGGCAGGTGACCTTGCCCCGCCCTCCCTCACTTAAATTCAATTCACCTGCATATCACAGCATCACCCCCCCCCCCCATGCCATGGTTCTCTTGGAGAACAAAGGACAAATAACTGTTATTGTGCTTGTTTTTCACAGATGAGGAAACTGAGGCATTTAAATAAGCCATTTTCCCAAAGTTCCCCTTGCTAATAAGCTTAAGAGCCCGTTCTAATCTCAGTTCTCACTTGGCACCAAGTCTAGTGTTCTTTTCTATTAGCCTTTGCTTCTTCTAGGGAAGAGAAGCCAGGCAGAATTCAGGGAGCCTGGACACTGGCAAAATTTGTCCAGCAGCAGCCTGGGCTATGATGCTTAAGAGGACCGATGCACAGGAGCTGGAGTTTGAGCAGACCCAAGTTCTGAAAGCACATGGGTTGTGTGAACAAGGGTAAAGGAACAGCTATTTGTCAAAGTGAAAGGGGTGAAACTAGTTTCTGTTCCTTACAGCTCCTTGGTGTGTTCCTGGCACTGGATATATGTTTGTTAATAATATCTAAAAATGCACTGTAGATGGCCTATTTTTATTTAATGTTTAATAAACGGGAAAACTGCTTACATTGAATCTATCAACCAGACGCTGCCCGACAGAGGGTGAGACTAGTCACTTCCAAAGGTCTGGGCAAGAAACTTTACTACTGATTTTTCATGAGATCACATACCAAGATCTGCTGGATTTCGTTTTTCCCCATCTACCAAGTGGGCAAGTCACTGGATTTTCATGGTAACTGGGTTTGGACAGGTTTGAGCTCGAGTTCCCTTTGGCTCTAACATCTTATGTTCCTTAAGTCTTGTTCCGTTTATGTGACCTTTTGGATCTTCCTCTGTCTTTAAAACAGCAGGATCAGGGGCAGCTAGTTGGTGCAGTGGACAGAGCACCAGCCCTTAAGTCTGGAGGACCTGAGTTCAAATCTGGTCTCAAACACTTAACACTTCCTAGCTGTGTGACCCGGGGCAAGTCACTTAACCTCAATTGCCTCAGGCGAAAAAATTTAAATTAAAAAAAATAATAAAACAAATAAAAAAAATAAAACAGCAGGACCAAAAGCTAAATGAATCCTGGTAATGGTTTTAAAAGCTTTCTCCCTCAAGAAGTTACTTTCTTGCATTTTTGTTTATTCATTGGCTCAACTTCCCTTTAGTTGTCATGGCAATATCCCTAGCCTAACAGGGGAATGAAGGCTGAGGGAACTTCAGTTAAGCTACAATTAAGTATCTACTAAGGACAAGGTCCTGTGCTCAATTTGGGGAATCCAAAGGAATAAAAGGCCAGTTTCTGTCCTAAACTTGGAATTTTAACAGGTGGCATAGGGATGTACCCAAATACATGGCATGACATAAATGCATTTGGGGCAAGGGAAACCTTTAGAAGAGAGGCCATGAAAAAGCTGAGGGAGAATTTCAGCTGGGAGCTGAGGGGAAGCTCAATAAGACTTTAACTGGCCCTTGAACAAGGGATAGTGACAGGGATAGGTTGCAAGTATGTGTACACTCCAGATTGGAGGGACTACCTTCTGGGCCTGGAGGAGAGGGGAAGTTGTCCCAGGAACTGAAAAAAGCAAGGACAATGGGCCTGGGGGTAAAACATGAAATGATGTGAGCCTAGAAGGGCAGCTTAGACCGCCTAGATGAGGAGGTGACACGAGGCAACGGGGAGACAAGTTTCTGTGTGACGAGGCAATCAAAGCAATGTATTAAGCTAGATTCCCTCGGCAGTGCTGTGCATTTGAAAAAAGAATCCAGGCAGGAAGCCCAGCTTGGCTTATGCTGCTCTCTGGAGGTCACCAACTCCACTCCTACCAATTCCGGCTTTCAAGTGGGTCAAGGCCTTCACACCCTGCCTGGCCTGGAAAAGCGATCCAAACAGAAGGCTGGGTGGTCCCTGGAGCTCAGCCGAGAAATAAAAGGTCCCTCGAGTCCCCGATGAGCAGGAGCGGGAAGCATCCTAGTGTTGGAGGCGGTGACAAGGCCTAAGAGGTAGTGGACTGCCTTTGTGATGACCACTGAGAATGGCGACTATCTCTCGGGACCCAGCCCCCCACAAGTGCTCCTCTTCTGTCCTAAACCAGGCAGGACCCCACTGGCTTTCTGCCCCCTTTCCGTTGCCTCTTTCATAGGCGGCCAGCCGACAGTGAGGGTTACACGTCACCAGTGCTCTTTTTGTAAGCCTGCTAATTCTAAGCACTTGGTTCACTCAACCCAGCATCTTCTCTTGAATTACAAGCTACTAAGGGTATTCCCTTGGCCGGATGCAATGCAACAAGCATTTGTTGAGCACCTACTCTGTGCCAGGCAAAGGTAGGATCTGGGGATATGAAGATGAGGAAGAAACGACCAGTGGCTGTCCCCAAGGAATCTATGTGCTCCAGGAATAGTACTGGAGCACTCATTTTGATTCCTGTGCTTCTTGGGAGGTAGGGAAGCCAGGAATCAGCACCTCCATTTTTCAGACTAGAGTAAGTTCAGATGGCTTATCACTGGTGGGACTGGAACCCAGACCTTTAGTCTTTTGAGACCAGCCAGCCAATCAGGGATTACTATGGTGGGATGCTGAGCCAAGGCTTTCCCAGCCAGGCACCCCTCTAATGCTCGCCTGACTGTGCTCCCTCCTGCAGGGCAGAGGGGACGAAGCCAGCAGAAAGAGCATTAGATCTGGGCTCCTCCAGGACAAATCACTGCCCCTCAGTCTCTTTCCTCATCTGCACACATAACTGTCAGGGGGGGGAAACGGGGGAACTCTGGGGTGGAATCTCCCCCAGAATTCAGAGCCCGGACAATGGCCAGAGGTGTCGAGAGCTGAAGAGCCAGGCTGTCAGAGGCAGCTGCCAAGCCAATGCCCTGTGCCACGTGGGCCATCTCAGAGGCCTTGCTGTTGCTGGATGACAGACGTCCCTGTCCCCCTAAGGGGCTCACTGTCAGTTTCTCAGAAGTTCAACTGTCTCTCTGAGAACTTGGTTTGAGTTTAGAAATGCCAGCTCTGAGTATTCTCCCTTACGGACCCCCTCCATGCCAGTGTGGCCCAAGGGAGGCTTTCACTCTGCCAGGAGGGGACAGGCTCTGGGAGGGCTAGTGCTGCCCAAAAGTGCAGGCCAGACCACCTGCAAAAGGATGGGCAGCAAGCAGAAGAGTAGTGACCTGTAGTCACGAAGAGAGCTCCCATACTGAGGAAAGCATTCAGTTTTGGAAGCACAACTACTCTTTAACTACTTGCAAGTAGGAAGCCAGATTTTCGCATAAACTAAGCCTTGGACTGGGGGGGCGGGTCCCCTCTGGACTCCCCCATGGGCTGACCTGATGAGCCGGCTTCTTCCTCTCCTGTTAGGAGCTCTCGGGCTGTATGCTGGAGGGCCGGGCCACGCAGACAGAGACAAACCACCCGTGAGGCTGTGCAAGCGGAGCCCCAAGGAGTCCTTTTATTACAAGTGATGTGAGTGACATGCAGCCCAGCGTGGTGGCGAGCAGCAGTGGGGGAGGCTATGACCAGGGCCTGACACTTGTCCTTCTAGGGTCCTGCCCTGCACT
>JAJPUD010035432.1:0-10320 GCA_023553655.1 Myrmecobius fasciatus | reverse complement strand
GGGGAAAATGTGTTTCCCACTTATCTGTTGCCCTCGACATTTTTACTACCTGAGATTTGTGCAAAAACGTAATTTGTTCTTTTTTCAAAGCACTGAACACAATTTGTTACCGCTTTCAAAAAAGGCAACCGCGTGAAATGGGAATTGCGAGTTTTAAGCTGAATTCTCTTTTTATGTTGTGCTGCAGACATGGAGATGGATCCTTTTTTGCCTTTAAGTTCAAAATGAATTTTAAAAAATTTTAAAAGACTGACAAAGGGAGAAATCCCTTTTAAGCGGTCCTTCTAGTTAAAGTTTAATGCACTTTGGGTAAACTTCCAGGGTCAGCTCCATGGGGGCCGCCTGCACCGAGGGAGAAAGCCCTCCTCCGTTCCAAGATGCTTCAGTCACCTCAAAGGCACAAAATAAAACCCATTTGGGTTTCAGCAGTAACCTTCCCCATTCCGGACAGATTTTCTGCAGGATAACAGCCTGGGCGCCAGTCCCCCTGATGCCAGCCCTTCAACCACGCAGATTCCCCTTATTTCCCATGTCAAAGGGTCAGCGTAAGAACTCGCCAGCTGTGCCCGGGAAAACTTAAACTTTGTCTGTATTAAAATTGCCCTTTTTTTTTTTTTCTCGTATCGTTTTCTTCTCTGGGTCGCGTAGCCAATCCCAAACTTTTCTTCATCCAAAGATATCAAAGGTCATTCGTTTCTTTTCTCCTCTAATTTGATTGTGGGGTGACATTTTACATCCAGGCCCCATATCCATTCAGAGGTTACCTTGCTCTATGTCCTAAGAGGTTGGTCTAAAGCTAATTTCTGACTAATTTTTACAACTCTTTCTGTCAAATATGGAGTCCTTCCCTTGGTTACTCCAAGAGAACTATTTTAGAGATCCGCTCTCACTTGGTCTTTCTCATCAGTTCCCGTGATTTCAACAAGTACTTCTATGCAGATGACCCTCAGATCAACTTGTCCAGCCCTAACCTCTCTGCCACCCTTCAACCTTGGATATACCAAACAGGAAGTCTCTTTGTCCTATTCTGCTTGTTCTGCGGCATCCTACTCTCCGTGACCCTGTGAGCCATGGAGTTTTCTTGGCAAAGGTACCGGAGAGCTTAGCCATTTCCTTCTCCGGGGGATTAAGGCCGACAGAGGTTAAGTGATGTCTCAAAAACATCTTAAATTCAGCATGTCCGTAATGGAGCTTATCCTTCCCCCGACCCCTGCCTTCTTCGGAACCGTTCCCTGTTACGTTCTCAGCATTTCCGTATATTACCAACAAAATCCAGTAAGAAGAGACAAAAAAAAGGAAATTCCATTTGAAATAACTATAGATAGTTCTGTGTCTACTGGCTAATGCAGAAATTTGTTTTACATCCCGATACGTATTTTTGAAGGGCTTTGTTGTCTCAGCCTTCTCAAAGGAAGGAAGAGGAAGAGAGAGAATTTAGAATTGAAAATAAAATAAAAATAATTTATTTCCTTTTTTTAATACAGTTAATAGTTAAACACCATTGTGGTGGAAGGCCCACAGCTAAGAGTCTGTGGATCAGAATAAGCTATTCCATGTAAATCGATCAAAATGGAAACTCCTTGCTCTGTCATTCTGTTTACAGAGACTCCAGAATCACTCACAAGTAGACAGCACTCTGAAGGAACCCATCTAACTTTAAACTCCTTCACTGTACAGATGAGAAACTGAGGCTCTGCAGTATAGCCAAGTTGTTGCTGCTTCAGTTGTGGTGTGTTGGGCATGAAAATCTCACAACCAAACAAAGGAAAGAATGTAATAAAATTACATTCAATAAGGAGTCATAATATTTTCCTCCCAATTACATATAAAAACCATTTTTTAACATTTGGGTTTGAACGAGAGGTCATCATTAATCACAAAGTAGATAAGTTTGACTACATCAAGTTAAAGAGTTTTTGTACAAACAAAACGAATGCAGACAAGATTAGAAGGGAAGCAATCAATTGGGAAATCATTTTTACATTTAAGCGTTCTGATAAAGGCCTCATTTCTAAAATATAGAGAGAACTGAGCCAAATGTATAAGAATTCAAGCCATTCTCCAATTGATAAGTGGTCAAAGGAGATGAACAGACAATTTTCAGATGAAGAAATTAAAACCATTTCTAGTCACATGAAAAGGTGCTCCAAATCACTATTGATCAGAGAAATGCAAATGAAGACAACTCTGAGGGACCACTACACACCTGTCAGATTGGCTAAAATGACGGGAAAAGAAAATGATGAATGTTGGAGGGGATGTGGGAAAACTGGGACGCTGATACATTGTTGGTGGAACTGTGGACAGATCCAACCATTCTGGAGAGCAATTTGGAGCTATGCTCAAAAAGTTACCACACTGTGCATCCCCTTTGACCCAGCAGTGTTTCTACTGGGCCTGTATCCCAAAGAGATCTTAGAGGAGGGAAAGGGACCCACATGTGCAAGAATGTTTGTGGAGGCCCTTTTTGTAGTGGCTAGAAACTGGAAACTGAGTGGATGGCCATCAGTTGGGGAATGGCTGATTAAGTCATGGTATATAAATGTTCTGGAATATTATGGTTCTGTAAGAAACGACCAGCAGGATGATTTCAGAAAGGCCTGGAGAGACTTGCATGAACTGATGCTCAGTGAAATGAGCAGAACCAGGAGATCATTATACACGGCAACAACAAGACTATACGATGATCAATTCTGATGGACTTGGCTCTCTTCAACAATGAGGTGACTCAAACCAATTCCTGTTGTTCAGTGATGAAGAAAGCCATATACACCCAGAGAGAGGCCTGTGGGAACTGAGTGTGGACCACAACACAATATTTTAATGCTTTCTGTTGAAGTTTGCTTGCATTTTTTTTCCTTCTTAGTTTTTTTTTTCTTTCTCTTTCCAGATCCTATTTTTTGTGCAGCAAGATAACTGTATAATATTTATGCATATATTGGATTTATCGTATATTTTAACATATTTAACATGTATTAAACTACCTGCCATCTAGGGGAAGGGGTGGGGGAAGGAGGGAAAAATTTGGAACAGAAAGTTTCGCAAAGGCCAATGTTGAAAAATGACTTATATGTTCTATAAATAAAAAATTTTAATAAAAAAAATTTTTTTTAAAAAGAAACAGTGAAGGAAAAGAAACTCTTTTCAAATGACCAGTGAATTTGGGGGTAAAAAAAATAAAACATAACCATTTAAAAAAAGAATGAGTGGGTCAAAGAACAAATCATAAAAACAATCAATGATTTCATGAAAGAAAATGAAAACAAGGAGACAACATACCAAAATTTATGAGATTCAGCCAAAGCAGTACCTGGGGGATATATATATATATAAATGCTTCTATCAATAAAACAGAAAATGAGCAGATCAGTAAAATGGGTATACAACCAAAAAAGGTAGAAAACTAATGAATTTCAAATTGCCAATTAAACTCCAAATTGGAAATCACCCTAAATGTTTTGCATAATTTCACATGCCTGATTGATGTTAAACTGTCTGCCTTCACAGTGGGGGGGGGGGTCAAAATTTTAAAAAGCAAAGAATGTTTTTTTTTTTAATTCAAAAAACGAAAACCCAAAACCCAATTCTAGCAATTAACGCAAAAATAATTAATGCCAGCGATCGTCCGGCACTGAGTAACTTTGCTATCTTACATATACTAGGTATTTAATAAATGGTAAATTGGATTGAGAAGATTCTTTTCACACTTGCCTTCATTTAGCCATTGCAAGGCCAATTGACCATCTTTGAGACTTAACGTCATTTAATCAATGTTTGTTGGCTGTTGATTCATTAAAATGGAGCGTCAGTTCTCCCAGATGTGAAAAAATGAAGTAAAACTTGAATTTGGGTGTGGGACAAAGGGGAGGGGGAGGTTCCCAACCTAAAAAACCAACTGAATTTGAAGGGTCTCTCTCTGTTTCTATAAATTCTCCTCTGTGGTATTGTCTTGCCCATTGGGTCAAACCCACAGTCTGTCATAATGTCAGCCTCTCTGCTGGGAAGGGGAAGGCGGAAAGAGAAGCCTTTCATCCAGGTTGGCCTTCCAGTAGGAAGCTCTTTAGGCTTGGGCTTGATGTGAAAAATGAGGCTCTGTAATTAGCTACTAATTATGGCTTAAGAACCACACAGAAAGGGTTCACGGAGGACACGATTCGGTGTGGATGCCGACAAACGTCTCGGATACTCCGCGAGGTTCAGGACCACTCCTGGTGGTAAAAGTGAGCCTCGCTGGGTACACGGTCTGCTTTCTTTCCTTTTTTTTAAGATAAAGGGTTGGAACTTTGGCTGCAATAAAAAAAATTCTCCCCATTTCTGAAAGCACTCTTGCAACAAGTCAAATCTTGCAGCCTCCAAATGATCCAGGCCATGTTTTCTGGACTAGTATGTACCCATCATCCTCCATGTCCTGAGAATACAGGAAGCTTACTTGGGTTATCCAAAATAGGTTTCTCTGCCCTTTCATCCCTGGCTTGTTCCCAGCCTGAAACCCCTGGGGTCTATGTTACAATGAGGGCTTCACTCTCAGCTATCCTGCTGCCTACAGAGGGAAAAAAAGGTACAAAATTTATTTTCTTAGGGTAATTTTCTCAATATTTCTCAGCATTCTAAGCCAACCAACCAGTCAACATTTATTAAACACCTACTACATGCCAGATGCAAAGGAAACAGTCCCCGCCCTCTAGAAGCTTACTTTCGATGGGGAGGGGTGGCCCATGTGCCTGAGTAAATATAGAACATATATGTATGTATATGTATGGTTACTGTCTGACATGAAGACAGCTCGGACCTGTGTGTGGCCTGGTCAGCGTTTGCTCGGGGATCTGGTCCAAAGGAGATGGCGGTTTTGCCTTTTGTGGGGTACAGGAAGATGGCTGAGTGTTCTGGTCTTCCCTCGCCTCTCTCCAAGAGAGGAGTGCCCCTGAATTCTGGGATTCTGTGGGAAGCTTCTTGTCCCAGAATAGAAGCAAGTGTGCCACAGGTCTCCTTCTATCCTTTGCTCCCCTGGGGATTTATGCTATTAATATGCCCCCGAGTTAGAGATGAGGCTGGTAGTATTTCTGTTCCTGGGAACACAGAATCAGCCCAGACCACCATTCCCAGGGATGCTAAAGACAGCGTCCTCTCTCACCATACCTTGGACTGTGGCCCTGATTCTGTGACGGCCTTGCCCTATATATTCATGGCTTCTGTTGGTGGTAGCTGGGTTGGGACACTTCTTCCATTGAGCTCCTTTTTAAATTTTTTTTTTCATTTCTTTTTAAAAAATGTGTTTTATTTGAAAAAACAGAATAAGAAAAAAAAAAGCAGAAAAGGAATACAAAACAAAATAAAGCATTGCCATGTGCCCAGCAGAACATCAGGGAAGATTCAAAATATATCACAATTTACCAGATCGAGAAATGTATATGTATATACTATATGTATAGTATGTATATAGAAGAAATTATATTCATGAATATCCATTTTTTCTTTACTTCCTTGTAAATTGTTTTTGTTCTCTGCTGCACACTTTATTTACTTGATTCTTTTCCCCCCTTTTGTTCCCCCACCCCCACCCCCACCCCCAGGCAAGCTATAGTTAAGAAAAGATAGATTTATCTCTACATATATAGACAAACACACACATAGCTCCCCTACACACATATCTGTCCTGTCCCTGCTGACTCTTTCATTAAATTCTGCTCCATAACTTGCCTTGCTATTACTTAGCCTCCCCCACCTAGGGTTCCCTCCCTTGCCTTCCTCCCTCTCCTTTTGCTTCCTTATTCCCCATCCTTCCTCCCTCATTTCTTTATAGATTTTGGAGGGTGCTATACCCTTCAAGGTATATATGTAGCATTGTTTATTGAACCCATTCCCAATGGAAGTAAGTTTTCAGAACTCCAAGCCCTCCTCCCCTCTCTAATGTCTGTGTCTATTCTTCCTCCCTCCGCACCTCATATATAACATGATTCCTATTTTTATCTTAACTCTGCCAATCTTTCTTTGGAGCTACCCTATTATTGATGTGGATTTTAAATATATAGTATACATTTCCCATGTAAAAAACATAATTTGCCCATGTTTAAACAGTTTGTCCATGCTGAGGGCCTTATTGATCTTTGATATCGGCTCTTATATGTTAAATTTTCTATTAAGTTTGGGTTCGGTTGATAGAAAGTCCTGAAAAATCTACAAGTTTGTTGAATGTCCATTTTTTTTCTCATTTACAATTATAGATAATTTTGCTGGAGATGAAATTTTTGGCCGTAGGCCTAGTTCTTTTGATTGTCAGGAGATGCGATTCCAAGACTTGTGGTCTTTTGTTATAGCTGCTGCAAAGTCTTGTACAATTCTAATTGTAGCTACAATGTATTTCAAATTGTTTTTTTTTTCTTGTTTCTTGCAAAATTTTCTCTTTGACCTGGGGGTTTTGAAATTTGGTGGCAATATTCCTATGTGTTTTCCACAAAGGATCTCTGAGATGGTGATTGGTGAATTTTCTCTATTTTTACTTTCCCTTCATGTTCTATCACTCCAGGACAATTTTCTTGGATTATTTCCTGCATTGTTGTGTCAAGGTTCTCTTTGTGGTCACAACTTTCTGGCAGTCCAATTATTCTTACATTTTCTCTTCTTGATCTGTTCTCTAGACCTGTTGTTTTTCTTATGTTTCATATTCTCTTTCCTCATTCTTTATCCTCTGTTTTGTTATTTCTTGGTCTCTCATAGCTTCATTGGCTTCCCCTTGCCCAATTCTAATTTTCAAAGAGCTATTTTCTTCTTTAAGACTTTGTCTCTCCTTTTCTAATTGAATAACTTTTTTTCATAATCTTTTTTTTTTCTTGGATAGTTTTTATTTATTTATTTACTTTAGTTTTGCTTCAATGTCTCTCATTTGATTTTTAAATTTTTTTTGAGTTCTTCTATAAATTCTCTCTGGGCAGGGAGCCATTTCACATTATTCTTTGGGGTAGAAGCTTTTTTTTATTAAAGTCTTTTATTTTCTAAACATGTGCATGGATAATTTTTCACCATTAGCCCTTGCAAAACCTTCTGTTCCAATTTCTCCCATTCCCCCTATGCCCTCCCCTAGATGGCAAGTAATCCAATATATGTTAAACACGGTAAATATATATATATATATTTATATATGCTAGATCCAATATATGCATCCATATTTATACAATTCTGTTGCTGCACCAGAAAAATCAGATCAAAATGGAAAAAAAAAGAAAAAAGAAAATGAAATACAAGTAAACAAGAAGAAAAAGAGTGAAAAATGCTCTGTTGTGATCCACCCTCAGTTCCCACAGTCCTCTCTCTGGATGTAGATGGCTCTCTCCATCACAAAATCATTGAAAATGGTTTGAAACATCTCATTGTTGAAGAGAACCATGACCATCAGAATTGACCATCATATAGTCTTGTTGCTGTGTATAATAATCTCCTGGTTCTGCTCATTTCCCTCAGCATCAGTTCATGCAAGTCTCTCCAGGCCTCTCTGAAATCATCCTGCTGGCCGTTTCTCACAGAGCAATAATATTCCATGACATTCATATCCCATCATTTATTCAGCCACTCTCCAATGGATGGGCATCCCTTCAGTTTCCAGTTTCTAGCCACTACAACAAGGGCCGCCACAAACATTCTCGCACAGGTGGGTCCCTTTCCCTCCTCTAAGATCTCTTTGGGATAGAGGCCCAATAGAAACACTGCTGGGTCAAAGGGGATGCAGAGTTTGATAGCCCTTTGGGCATAGTTCCCAATCAGTCTCCAGAATGGTTGGATCCAGTTCCACCAACAATGCATCAGTGTCCCAGCTTTCCCACATCCCCTCCTACATTTGTCATTATCTTTTCCTGTCATTTTAGCCAATCTGACAGGTGTGCAGTGGGACCTCAGAGTTGTCTTCATTTGCATTTCTCTCATCAATAGTGATTTAGAGCACTTAGGTTTTTTTTGTTGTTTTTTTTTTTTTTTTACTTCAATGTCCTGTGAGGATGAACCCCAGTCTTCCCTGTTCCCATGTTTCTATGTTGGGGTTCTTTCTTCTTTGCCAGTTCATTTTTTAAAAAATAAGAGGTATTAGTATAAGCACCTTTGGTGGGGGGATGGTGCCTCAAACTCCCCTTCTTTTCCCCCCACTCTGACCTGGAACCCCAAACCATGAGCTGCCCTCCAGCAAGCGCCCGCTGGCAGCAGCGCCCCTGGCCCCCTGCCTCTACACTCACCAGGTGCTGGGTCCTTCTCACCAGGGCCGAGTCTCTGTAGCACAGCTGGACCCAGCGTTCCTAATCATATGAGGTTCCCTCAGAGTTCCGGGATTCAAACCTCGACTCCACAAACAGTAGGGGAGGTGAAAGTCTCCATTGTTCTTGCTGACACTCCAACCAAGCTGAGCTAGCCCCAGGGGTCCTAGCCCGGAGGTGTTTGCACTTCACAGGGGTTAATCTCCACCCTGGCTCTTTCTTCAGATCTGCTTGAGTTGTGCCTGGAGGACCCTGGTTAGGGAGCAGAGCAAATCTTGATCTTTCACCAGTCTAGGTTCACCCTGAGACACAAATTTGTTCTATTTGAGGAGGGGAACCGGGAGAGCTTGAAATTTACCGACCAACTTCGCCATCTTCCCAGAATCCTCCCCCTCCCAGCTATTTATTTATTTATATATATAAAAATATATATATTTATATTTATATTTTTAAATTTTATTTATTTATTTATTTTGCTGAGGCAATTGGGGTTAAGTGACTTGCCCCGGGTCACAAGGAAGTGTTGTGTGTCTGAGATCAAATTTGAACTCATGTCTTCCTGACTTCAGGGCTGGTGCTCTATCCACTGCACCACCTAGCTACACCGCCCCCCCCACCGCCCAGGTCTTTTTTTTTTAAAAAAGGGAATTTAAAACATAACTTCAATATTAAACATCAAGACAACTGGTTAGAAGTGGGGGGAGGGGGGTTGGTAACTCTTTAATCAACTGACGTTAGCACATAGCACATAATGAGCTTCCATGCAGGTTCATGGGCCATTTTTCCTGTTTCCTTCTTCTCTGCCGGGGTTAGACATGTGTCCTGTGCAGCTTCTTCCACTTTGTGTGATTTCACGAAGCTCTGGCCAGACTGCACTTTGGCCTCCCTTCACATTAATGTACCCCACAGTTTATTCAAGCCAGCCCCCCACTGTTGCTTCCAGAGTTGGAGGGGGGCGGTTATTGTCCTTCATTTCACAGCATGCTGTGTGCTTGGCCAGGTCTGCCCATCACGTGCACACGGTCTGTTCCTTGGGCTACACCATGGCACGACATTGGGAGCAAGGAAAGGGTGGGGAACGAGGGAGGAAACGCCTCTTACTACAGGAGAAGGAAGAGGAGGAGGAGGAGGGAGGGAGGACTCTGTGCAGACCGCCCTGACTCCAACACTCCACCTCTTCCTGAGCAGTTCCTTCCTCAGATAGAGGGGATTGTTACCTAGGGGGTGCCACAGGGCACAGGAGTCAGGAAGACTTGCGCTCAGACACTTGGCAGCTATGTGACCCTGAGCAAGTCACCTAAGCCCTGTTTCCCTCAGTTTCTTCAACTGCTCATAACAGCACTAACTTCTCAGGTTTGATGCGAGGATCAAACGAGATCACATTTGCCAAGTGCTTAGCACACTGCCTGGCACAGAATGGGCACTGTGCAAATGTTGTCGGTCCCTGGGCTCTGCCGACGTTTCTCCAAATTTCCCGTGGGCAGCACATTTCACTGCATTTTGGTACGTTCTCACACCTCAGTTTCTTTAGCTGTTTGGGGCGGGAGGGGGGGACCCACCACTTCCACATAAAGAGTATTTCTACTTCTCTGTCTTATGGTTCCTGGCATTAGTGGGCTCATTGGATCACAGGGCGGACCGTTTAGTCACTTAGGAAATCTGCAAGAGAGCCCCTCCCCAAGCTTTGCCTTCCCTAAGGAAATCTACAAGAGAGCCCGTCCCCAAGCTTTGCCTTCCCTTAGGAAATCTGCAAGAGCCCCCTCCCCAAGCTTTGCCTTCCCTAAGGAAATCTACAAGAGAGCCCCTCCCCAAGCTTTGCCTTCCCTAAGGAAATCTACAAGAGACCCCCTCCCCAAGCTTTGCCTTCCCTAAGGAAATCTACAAGAGAGCCCCTCCCCAAGCTTTGCCTTCCCTTAGGAAATCTACAAGAGATCCCCTCCTCAAGCTTTGCCTTCTCTTAGGAAATCTGCAAGAGCCCCCTCCCCAAGCTTTGCCTTCTCTAAGGAAATCTACAAGAGAGCCCCCTCCCCAAGCTTTGTCTTCCCTTAGGAAATCTGCAAGAGATCTCCTCCTCAAGCTTTGCCTT
>JAJPUD010035430.1:0-10320 GCA_023553655.1 Myrmecobius fasciatus | reverse complement strand
TTCCAATTCACCAATTTTGATTTTCAGTTCACCATTTTTATTTTCCAGTGAATTGGTGATTTTTTCCAATTCACCAATTTTGTTTTTCAGTGAACTGTTTTCTTTTTCCAATTCACCACTCCTATTTTCCAGTTTTTGATATTTCTGTTGCCCTGATCTCAATTTATTTCCCCATTCTTCTTCTAGCTCTCTTTTGAGATTCTTAATGCAGTCATCCAGGTAAGCCTTCTGAAAGGGAGACCAACTTAAATCTGCCTTTGTGGCTTCATCTGGGATTGTTTGCATAATGTCAGGATCTGGGGACTGTTCTATTTTTTCTCCGTAAAAGCTTTCTATGGTGAGAGCTCTCTTCTGCTTCTTGCTCATGATTTAAAGTTGGGATATTGGTCAACACCAGAGAAAACTACAACGATTTGTATTTGCCCTGGGGCAGTTTGCCGAGTTGACTTCTGGTCTGAGGCTGGTGGGGCTAGATTCGCACTAGGACCACGTTTTCAGCTGGTCTCGATCCACCCTTTTCCAAAGGCAGATTTGCCAAAGCACCTGCCCGCAAGCAGAGCAAAGTGGCCCAGGCGTCTCCCAGGAGCTTCCTGGGTGCCCCAAATCTGCCCCTCTATCGCAGCCCTGACTTCCGCCCCGGCTGGAGTCTGATAGGGACCAGCGGCCGATTTCCCCTGAGGCTAACCTTCTCCGGAGTTCTTTCACTGTAGATCTTTGATAGAAGTGCGTTGTAGTCCGAATGCTTGCAGGTGCTCTCACTTAGAAACCAGTTGGAAGGCTTACTCTGTCTGGGTTTGAGGGAATGTCCCGGGAGTTCACAGAGAAAGCTGTCTGCAGTTCGCCATCTTGGCTCCGCCCTCTGTCGATTTAACATATATTTTACCATGTGTAACATATATTGGAGTACTTGCCACCTATGGTAGGGGGTTGGGCAAGGGGGGGGAATTGGAAGACAAGGTTTTGCAAGGAGTAATGTTTAAAACTATCCATGCATAGGTTTTAAAAATTATAAAGCTTTATATGTTTTAGATATGTTTATATGTTTTATATGTTTTAGATATGTTGAAATTAAGATGGAACATCCAATTCATGATATCCAACAGAGAGTTACAGATGTGAGAGTGTTCCACAGAGAAGACACCAGAGGGGTTTGCATAGAAAAAGTGGATCTGAGAATCAAATTTGGTTTCTTCATTACTTACTCTAATTCCTTTTATCTCTTTTTCTTCTCTTATTGCCAAAGCTAACATTTCTAATACAATATTAAATAGTAATGGTGACAGTGGGCAGCCTTGTTTCACTCCTGATCTTATTGGGAATGGTTCTAGTTTGTCTCCATTACATATGATGCTTGCTGATGGTTTTAAGTAGATGCTACTAATTATTTTAAGGAAAAGCCCATTTATTCCTATACTCTCTAGTATTTTTAATAGGAATAGGTGGTGGATTTTATCAAATGCTTTTTCTGCATCTATTGAGATAATCATATGGTTTTTGTTAGTTTGGCTATTAATATAATTGATTAGGCTGATAATTTTCCTAATATTGAACCAGCCCTGCATTCCTGGTAGAAATCCTACTTGTTCATAGTTTATTATCCTGGGGATGACTTTTTGTAAACTCCCTGCTAATATCTTGTTTAAAATTTTTGCATCAATATACATTATTTTTAAACACCTATTTAATGCTTTCATAAACTGTTATTACATCAACATGAGAGAAACAATAATAATTCTGTCAAGCCCTGGTGATAAGTGAAATTTGCTGTCTGAGGTAAGAATTCTTGGGATTCTGATTTGATATTATTGTATATTATATAGACATACTACAATGATCATTAATTATGATAATTTACTGATTATTTTATTTTAAAAATAATGATTCTTTTTTAAAGACTTGTTAAATCCTTTCATTAACTGTTATTGCATCAACATGAGAGAAATAATAATAACTGTATCTAGGCCTGGTGACTAGTTAAACTTGCTATGAGGTAGGATCTCTTGGGAGTATAATTTCATATTATTCTGTGTTTTGAATTCACATATGATTGAATTATTATTAAGTTAGTAATCCACCATTTGAGGGAATTGTCACAAGGTGTTCAAAAGAAATGTGATTAGTGAATTACTGCAGGTCCCAGATCTCAGTCACTGTTAAGAAAATATGAGAAAAATTTCATGTAATTATAATGGATATGATTTTTGATAATAAGATGGTTATTTTATTTTAATGATGATGATTCTTTTTAAATCCCTTTTAAACTTTTTCATTAACTTTTATTGCATCAACATGAGAGAAATAAAAATAAGTGTATCTAGGCCTTGTTATTATTGAAATTTTTTCTCTGAGTTAGGATTTGGGAGGATTTTAATTTGATATCATTTTATATTAAATAGAGAAAATGTAATGATTATTAAATGTGGTAACGTAATGTTTGTTTTGTTTTAATAATAATGATTATTTTTAAAGATCTGTTGAAGTTTTTCATTTACTGTTATTGCATCAACACAAGACAAACAATAATAACTATATCTATCCCTGGTGATGAATGAAACTTGTGGTTTGAGGTAGGATTTTTTTTTTATTTTAATTGGATATCTAGGCCTAGTGATTACTGAAACTTGCTGTCTCAAGTAGGATATCTTTGTGATTTTAATTTCATATTATTTCATATCTTATAGATGTACTATAATAATTATGCTTGGGGATAATTTAATGGATGTTTTATTTTGATAACAATGATTCTTTTCTAAAGACCTTTTAAACTATTTCATAAATTGTTATTCCATCAACATGAAAAAAATAATAACTGTACCTATGCCTCCTCATTACTAAAATGTACTCTTTGAGGTAAGATGTCTTGGGAATTTAATTTGATATAATTTTATAGAGATATACTGTAATGAATATTATTTGTGACAAGGGAATGGTTGTTTTTTTAAAATAATAATGGTTAATTTTAAAGACCTGTTTATAAAGAACTGTTAAAAAGACTATATTGTAAGAAAATTGTCTCATATTTATAAGAATTGAAGCCACTCTTCAATCGATAAATGCTCAAAGGATATGAACAGACAATTTTCAGATGATGAAATTAAAACTATTTCTAGTTATATGAAAAGGTGCTCCAAATCACTATTGATCAGAGAAATGCAAATTAAGACAACTCTGAGGTACCACTACACACCTGTCAGATTGGCTAAAATGACAGGAAACGATAATGATGAATGTTGGAGGGGATGTGGGAAAACTGGGACACTGATACATTGTTGGTAGAACTGTGAACGGATCCAACCATTCTGGAGAGCAATTTGGAACTATGCTCAAAAAGTTATCAAACTGTGCATGCCCTTTGACCCAGTAGTGTTTCTATTGGGCTTATATCCCAAAGAGATCTCAAAGGAGGGAAAGAGCCCCACATGTGCAAGAATGTTTGTGGCAGCCCTTTTTGTAGTGGCTAGAAACTGGAAACTGAATGGATGCCCATCAATTGGAGAATGGCTGAATGAATCATGTTATATGATTGTCATGGAATATTATTATTCTGTAAGAAAAGACCAGCAAGATGATTTCAGAGAGGCCTGGAGAGACTTGCATGGACTGATGCTGAGCGAAAGGAGCAGAACCAGGAGATCATTATACATGGCAACAACAATACTATATGATGATCAGTTCTGATGGACAGGGCTCTCTGCAACAATGAAATGTTTCAAACCAGTTCCAATTGTTCAGTGAAGAAGGCCATATACACCCAGAGAGAGGTATAGGAAATACGGACCACAACATAACATTTTCATGCTCTCTATTGATGTTTGCTTGTATTGTGTTTCCTTTCTCAGTTTTTTTTTTTTGTAGATAAGATTTTTCTTGCACAACAAGATAGGTGTGGAAATATGCATACATATATTCTATTTGTCAAGTATTTTAACATAATTAACATGTAGTGGATTTCCTGGCATGGAGGGGAGGGGTGGGGACTAGGTGGAAAAATTTGTAACAGAAAGCTTTGTAAGGGTCAGTGTTGAAGAATTACCCATACATATGTTTTGCAAATAAAAAGCTTTAATAAAGAAAAAAAGACTATATTGTAACGTTTTCATTGACTATTATTGCATAAACATGAAAAATAATAATAATAGTTATATCAAGGCTGGTGATTAGTGAAACTTTCTATCAGAGGTAGGACATTTGGGATTCTAATTTGATATTATTTAATATTGCATAGAAATAGCATAATTCATATTATTGGTGATAATTTAATTGTTGCTTTATTTTAACATTTATGATGTTTTTAAAAGACACATTAGACTTTTTTCATCAACTATTATTGCATCAACATGAGAAATAACAACAACAAGCGTATCTGGGCTTAGTGAGTAGCGAAACTATCTGTCTGAGTTAGGATCTTGTGGGGTTCTAATTTCATATTATTGAATATTACATAAAAATATCATAATATCATTTCTGATTCTTTAATGGTTGTTTTATCTTAATAAAAATGATACTTTTTAATGACCTGTTAATTCAAACTTTTTGCAAAAATATGAGAAATAATAACTGTATCTGGGCCTGTTCATTAATGAAACTTACTGTCTGAGATAGGATTTCATTGGAATTATAATATGGTATTATATCATATTTTACACACATTCCATAATGAATATTATTTTGATAATTAAATGGTTGTTTTATTTTAATAATAAACATTCTTTTTAAAGATTTTTCATTAACTCTTATTCCATTATTATTAACTCTTATTCCATTAACAGGAGAAATAATAATTATTTCTAGGTCTGATGATTAGTGAAACATGCTATTGGATTTAGAGTATTTAGGAATTTTAAGTTGATATTATTTCATTTTTAAAAGTATAATATAATAATTGTTTGTGATAATTTAATGGCTGTTTTACTTTAATAATAATGATTCTCTTTTAAAGACCTATTAAACCCCTTTAAAAACTGTTATTCATCAACAACAGAGAAATAATAATGACTATATCTAGGCCTGCTTACTATTCAAACTTGCTGTTAGGCATAGGATCCATTGGGTTTTTAATTTGATATTATTTCCTATTATAATAACTGTATAATAAGTGTACTTTGTGATACTTTAATGCCTGTTTTATTTTAACATTAACGATTATTTTTAAAGACTTATTAAACTTTTTAATTAATTTATTACATCAACATTAGAGAAATAATCATTGCTGCATTTAGTCTCAGTGATTAGTGAAACTGTTTATTACCAGTAGGATATGTTAGGATTTTCATTTGATATTTTTTCCTATTATATAGACAGTGTATAATGAATATTATTTGTGATAATTTAATGCTGTTTTATTTCAATAATAATTATTCATTTTTAGAAACCTCTTCAACTTGTTCATTAACTGTTAATGTATCCACATGAGAGATAATAATAATAATAAGTGTATTTGTGCCTGATGATTAGTGTAAGGAAGGATTTATGGGATTTTAATTTTATATTATATCACATTATATAGACAGACTATAATGATTATTTTTGTGGTAATTTAATGATTGTTTTATTTTAATAATCATGATGCCTTTTAAAAGAGCTGCAAAACCATTCTACAAACTGTTATTATATCAACACGAGAGAATTAATAATGAGTGTCTCTAGGCATGCAGATTACTGAAATTTGATGTCTGAGGTAGGATCTCTTGGGATTTTAATTTGACATTTCATATTATATAGACATTATATAATGAATATTATTTCTGATCATTTAATCCTTGTTTTATTTTAATAATAATGATTCTTATTTAAGGCTTGTTAAACTTTTTCATTAACTGTTAATGCATAAAAATGATGGAAAATATAATTACTTTATCTAAGCCTGATGATTAGTGAAACTCTGTCAGACGAAGGATCTTTTGGGATTCTAATTTGATCTTATTTTATATTGTATAGAAATAATATACTGAATATTATTTGTGATACTTTAATTGTTGCTTTATTTTAATAATAGTTTTTCTTCTTTTAAAGACCTGTTAAACATTTTCATAATCTGTCATTGCATCAACATGAGAAAAATAATAACTATATCTAGGCCTGCTGATTCCTGAAACTTGCTGTCTGAAGTAGGATCTCTTGGAATTTTAATTTGATATTATTTCATATCTTATAGAAATACCATTAAATTATTGTTCTTAATGTAATGGTTGTTTTAGTTAAGAAAAACAATTCTTTTTAAAGACATACTAAACCATTTTATAAACTTTTATTGCATCAACATGGCAAAAATAATAAGTATACCTAGCCCTGCTAATTACTGAAACTTTTATAATTTTGGATCCTTGGGAATTAAATTTGATATTATTTCATATCATATAAACATAATTATTGTTAGTGAAAATTTAATAGTTAATTTCTTTTAATAATAATGATTCTTTTTACAGACCTATGAAACCTTTTCATTGTCTGTTATTGCATCAACATAAGAGAAATAAAAGTGCATCTAGCCCTGTTGATTAGTGAAACATGCTGTCTGAGGTAGGATGTTTGGGATTTGATTTGACATATTTCATATTATATAGATATAGTATAATGAATATTATTTGTGATAATTTAATGGTTATTCAAATTATCTATTATTGCATCAACATGAGAGAAATAATAGTAACTTTCTACCCCTTGTGATTAGTGAAACTTGCTGTCTGAGGTAGGATCTCTTGGGATTTTAATTTGGTGTTATTTCATATGTTATAGATATCCTATAAGAAAAATAGTTTGTAATAATTCAATCATTTTTTAAAAAAATAATAATAATAATTTATTTTAAAGAAGTGTTGAACTATTTCTTTAACTGTTATTGTGTCAACTTGAAAAATAATAATAATAACTTCACCAAGGCCTATGGATTAGTGAATCTTGCTGTCAGAAGTAGGAATGTTTGGTATCTAATTTGATATTTTTTCATATTATATAGAAATAGCATAATGAATATTATTTGTGATAACTTACTTGTTTCATTTTAACAATTATGATTCTTTTTTAAAGACCTGTTAAACCATTTCATAAACTGTTATTGCACCAACATGAGAGAAATATAATAAATACATCTAGGCCTGCTGATTACTGAAACTTGCTAGCTGAAGTAGGATTTCGATTTTCATTCGATATTATTTCATATCTTATAGATGTGCTATAATAATTGTTGTTTGGGATAACTTAATGGTTGTTTTGTTTTTAATAATAATGATTCCTTTTCAAAGACCTGTTAAACTTTTTCATTATTTGTTATTGCATCAACATGAGAGCAATAATAGTAGCTGTTTCTACCCCTGGTGATTAGTGAAACTTGCTGTCTGAGGTAGGATCTCTTGGGATTTTAATTTGATGTTATTTCATATGTTATAGATATCCTATAAAAATAGTTTGTCATAATTTAATCATTATTTTAATAATGATGATTCATTTTAAAGAAGTGTTAAATTATTTCTTTAACTGTTATTATATCAACTGGAAAAATAATAATAACTGTATCAAGGCCTGTTGATTAGTGAAACTTGCTGTCAGAAGTAGGAATGTTTGGGAATCTAATTTGATATATTTTCATATTATATAGAAATAGCATAATGAATATTATTTGTGATAACTTACTTGTTTCATTTTAACAATTATGATTCTTTTTAAAGACCTGTTAAATCCTTTCATAAACTGTAATTGCACCAACATGAGAGAAATAATAATAAATACATCTAGGCCTGCTGATTACTGAAACTTGCTAGCTGAGGTAGGATTTCTTAGGATTTTAATTTGATATTGTTTTATATCTTATAGATGTATTATAATAATTATTGTTTGTGATATTTTAATAGTTGTTTTGTTTTTAACAATAATGATTCCTTTTTAAAGGCCTGTTAAACATTTTCATTAATTGTTACTGTATAAGTGTAAGAGACATAATAATTACTACATCTATCCTTGGCAATTAGTGAAACATGCTGCCTAAGGTAGGATCTTTGGGGTTTTAATTTGATATTATGTCATAGAATATAGATATAGTATAATGAATATTATTTTGATAATTTAATGGTTGTTTCATTTTAATAATAACCATTATTTTTTGAAGACCTGTTAACATTTTCATTAACTCTTATAGCATCAACATGAGAAATTATATTAGAAATAACTGTATCTAGGCTTGATGATGCATGAAACTTCCCATCTCAGGAAAGTCCTTTGGGGATTTTAATTTGAATGTTATATAGACATACTATAAGGAACATTATTTTTGTAATATGAAGGTTCTTTATTTTAATAAAACTGAATTTTTTAAAGCCCTGTTGAACTTTTTGGTAAACTTTTATGCATAATAATATTTTCTAGCCCCAGTGTTTAGTGAAACAGTCCCTTCTCAGCCAGGAACTATTGGGATTTTAGTTTGATATTATTTCATGTTATATAGACATACTATAATGAATATTATTTATGATAATTTTATTTCAATATTCATTATGTTTTTTGAAGACCTTTTCATTAACTGCTATTGTATCAATGTGAGAAACTTTAATAATAATAATTGTATCTAGGCTTGGTGATGCATGAAACTTCCTAATATAGGTAGGGTGTTATGGCATTTTAATTTGTTATTATTGCATAATATAAATGCTTTTTATAATACATATTCTTTTAATAACATGATGATTATTTTATTTTAATAATAATGATTTTTTCTAACAGACATGTTAATCTATTTCATCAATTGTTATAGTATCAATATGTAAGAAATAATAGTAACTCATTCCATCCCTGGAGATTCGTGAAACTTGCTGAGGTAGGATCTTTTGGGATTTTAATTTGAAATTATATTATATTGTATAGAATTAGAATAGTGAATATTATTTGTGATAACTGAATGGCTATTTTAGTAATTGTGATGCTTTTTGAAAGACCTGTTAACCATTTTCATTAACTGTTATTGCATCAACATTAGAGAAATAATAATAATTATATTTAGGCCTGCTACGTACTGAATCTTACTATCTGAGGTAGGATGTCTTGGGATTTCAATTTGATATTATTTCATATCTTGTATACATACTATAATAATTATTGTTCCTGATAATTTAATGATTGTTTTGTTTCAATAATAGATTATGTTTTAAACACCTGTTAAACCCTTTCACAAACTGTTATTGCATCAACATGACAGAAATAACAAAAACTGTACCTAGGTTTGCTTATTGCTGATACTTGCAATCTGAGGTAGGATCATTTGGGATTATACTTTGATATTATTTCATATTATATAGATATACTGTGATGAATATGGTTTGTGTTCATTTAATGGTTGTTTTAAAAATAATTATTCTTTTTTAAAGACCTGTTAATCTCTTTCATTAACTATTATTTCATTGATGTGAGAAATTATAATAATAATAATAACTTTATGTTTGGTGATGCAAAAACTTCCTATCTAAGGGAGGATCTTTTGGGATTTTCATTAGGCATTATTGAATATTATAAATACATAGTATGCTAAATTTTATTTTTGATAATATGATGGCAGTTTTATCTTAATAATAATTATTCTTTGTAAAAACCTGTTTAACTTTCTCATTAACTTATATTGCATCAACATGAGAAATAAAAATAATATATGTATCTAGGCCTGGTGTTTATGTAAACTTTCTTTTGGAGGGAATCTCTTTAGGATTTTAATCTGATACTATTTTATGTCACACAGAGATACTATAACAATTTTTTTTCAAAATTTAACATTTGTTGGAAAGCTATGTAAGGGTTATTGTTGAAGAATTACCCACACATATGTTATGCAAATAAAATTAAAAAATAAAATTTAAAAAAAAGAAACCTGGGAGGTCAGTAGTCAGAAGGGAGGAGGGAGAGCACTACAGGCAAAGGGAAAAGCTAGGAAAAAAAATTCCCAGAGCAAGATAAGAAAGAGAAAGATTATAGAGATTAAGCAGAAAACGCCCAGGAGAACATTTCTTATACAGAGTCCACAAGATATTGCCCCAACAAGATCTCTTCACATAATTATACATTTTTAGTATAATAATAGCAGCATTATATGGAATATTATTGTTCTAGAAGAAACGACCAGCCAGATGATTTCAGAGAGGCCTGGAGAGACTTGCATGAACTGATGCTGAGTGAAATGAGCAGAACCAGGAGATCATTATATACGCCAACAACAATACTATATGATGATCAATTCTGATGGACATGGCTCTCTTCAACAATGAAATGCTTCAAACCAATTCCAGTTGTTCAGTGAAGAAGACCATATACACCCAGAGAGAGGGATATGAAATGTGGACCACA